>CAUYON010207873.1:0-15374 GCA_963573935.1 Arctocebus calabarensis
GAGAGAAACGGAGAGAGCTTCTCTCTCCCCACTAGAATTTTCTCCCTCTAACAGATGCCTTAATGTTTTCTGTATTCTTTTCTTTCTTTTCTGTGAATAAATTCTGTCTTACAAAAATTAAAAAAAAAAAAAAAAGGAAAACAATTTCATTTACAACAACATCACACAGATTAAAATACTTAAGCAAGAAATGAAAGACCTGTACTGTAGAAAATACAAATTATTGCTGAAAGAAATTAAAGGCATAAATAAATAAAAACACATCCTACATTAATGGATTAAAAAAATTAAATGTCAATAATACACAAAGTGATAAACAAATTAAATCCAAATCCTATCAAAATCTCAAGACCTAGCTAAAATTCACATAACATCTCAAGGGACTGTCGCTAAGTCAGTAGGGTACTGGCCCCATACACCAAGGGTGGAGGGTTCAAACATGGCCCCAGTCAAAGTGCAACAAAAAAAGTAGCCAGGCTTTGTGGCAGGCGCCTGTAGTCTCAGCTACTTGGGAGGCTGAGGCAAAAGAAACACCTAAGCAGCAGGAGCTGGAAATTGCTATGAGCTATGACACCACGGCACTCTACCTAGAGCAACAAAGTGAGAATCTATCTCTAAATATAGATTATCTCTAATAAATAAATACATACATACATGCATACATAAAATCTCAAGGGATCCTTCTTTTAAGTTTTAAAATTTCTTTTTTTTAATTAAATTATAGCTGTGTATGTTAATGCAATTATGGTGTACAATGTGCTGGTTTATATACAATTTGAAATACTTTCATCACACTGGTTAACATAGCCTTCACCACATTTTCTTAGTTATTGTGTTAAGACATTTATATTCTACACTTTGTGGATTTAACATGTACTCTTCTAAAATGCACCATAGGTGTGGTCCCACCAATTACTCTCCCTTCACCCATTTTCCCCCATCCTTTCCCCTCCCCCTCCTCTTTCCTCTTAATCTAGAGCTGTAGTTGGGTTATAGCATTCATATAGAACTGTGAGTATTTATAAATTGGTTTCATAGTAGGGCTGAGTGCATTGGATACTTTTTCTTCCATTCTTAAGATACTTTGCTAAGAACAATATGTTCCAGCTCCATCCATGTAAACATAAAAGAGGTAAAGTCTCCATCTTTTTTTTAAGGCTGCACAATATTCCATGGTGTACATGTACCACAATTTACTAATCCATTCATGTGTTGATGGGCACTTGGGCTTCTTCCATGCCTTAGCAATTATGAATTGGGCTGCAATAAACATTCCGATACAAATATCTTTCTTTGTTATAGAAGAACCCACCCAGCAAATGAATTAGTCCAGGAAAGTTGATGCTTCCTTCCCCACCTTACACCTCTGTCACACCCAGTCACTGGTAACTCCACAGTTCCCTCCAATGAGCAGATGCTCTAGGGATTTGCACCTGCCTGATTCATAGGGATATCCCTCATCTCCTTGGCCAGACTGCTGCACTCTGCCACCAGCTGCCAGGGGGAGCTGTAGCCTGACTACCTCGGGTGCTTAATGGAAGCTGGGATGTGTCACTCAGTTCCAGCCCCACCCCAGATTGATGTTGCTGCCACTTATATTCTTGCAGAATTTGTGTTTCTGTCCCAGCTGGGACTGTGGACCAGGCACTGTTTGAGTTGACAGAAACTATGACTCAGCCCCACCCTGGGCTGCTGCTGCACCAGTTCTCCCAGAGCTTGTGTCTCTGTCTCCACTGTACCTAGTGTTGGGGTGGGCATGGCTAGAGCTCACAAAGAGCTCTCAGTTCCTGCCCTTCCCTAAACTGATGCAGTTGCCATGCCCGCTTTTGTCCCAGCTATGCTCCACTTGGGGCAGGATGCATCTTGGGCTTACAAAAGCAGAAATTCTGACTCAGCCCCACACTGGGAGAATACTACCTCTGTGGACACATATTCTAGTCTATGTCCTCGCAGCGCCCGCCCTGGGCAGGTACTGCCTCAGGCATACCCTTTGCTCACGGGGCCTGCGTTTCTGTGGAGTAGAGGGCTGGCTCCCTCTGGTTGCTAAGAGAGATGGGAAGTGTTTTTCTCCAAAATATCACCAGGGGTGTGAGCCCTATTATTCCTGCCACCGCCACCACAGCTGTTGCACTGTGCCACAGGGCACGATTTCTCCCTCTCCTGTATGGCTCCCTCATACCACAGTCCCCACTTTACACCCATGCCACTGATTCAGCACAGACCTGTAAATAACCCACACCTTGTTCATACCTCTTGAGAAAATGCCCAAGCATCTGGACTTTGCAGGGGACAAGCTTCAAGACCTCGGGGTGGGAGTGGAGGGGAGTGTTGGGAGTTCAGAATTGTAGGTAGAGTATATGTCCAGTTTTATGCCAGGTGGGAGAGTGTCATGGCACACTAATGGGTCCTCTTTTGGGAAGGAGGTCTGGTTTTTAGCAGCTTTCTCCAGTGGAATAGAAAAAGAAGAGATGCGAACTCTGCTCACTTATTTGTAAAAAGTACACTATGAGCTGCTCTCATGGAGGAGGAGACTCCCGTCTCCTTTGCAATGGATTTTGTACCTATTGTTTGTTTCCTTGGGGTTGCAGCTCACCTCAGCAGGGGTGATGTGTGCTCTTCAGTCCTCTCTTGGCTCAGCTCCAAACCATCAGCTTACTTGATAAACTTCTGTCCTTTAACTCTCCTTCTAGATGGGAGCCTCTGTGGAAAGCTGGCTCCATTCGGCCTTCTTGCCTCTCCCCCCTCAAGGGATCATTAAAAACAAAATAATAATAATAATAATAATAATAATAATAATAATAATAAGAAGAAGAAGAAGAAGAAGAAGAAGAAGAAGAAGAAGAAGAAGAAGAAGAAAAAGAAAATCTTTAAAAAGAACAAAGATTAAGAACTCAGATTTTCAAAGCTAGGACAATCAAAACAGTGTGGCACTGACATAGAGATATGAAAAGATGCTCAACATCACTACTCATTAAAGAATTCCAAAATAAAACATCAATGAAATACTACCTCCCATATATGGCTATATCAAAGCAACAAGAAGTGTCAAGTGTTGGTGAGGATGTGGAGTAATAGAAATGCTTGTTCAGCCTCGGCACCTGTGGCTCAACGGGCTAAGGCACCAACCACGTACACCTGAGCTGGTGGGTTCGAATCCAGCCCAGGCCCGCCAAACAACAATGATGGCTGCAACCAAAAAGTGGCTGGGCATTGTGGTGGGTGCCTGTAGTCCCAGCTACTTGGGAGGCTGAGGCAAGAGACTCACTTAAGCCTAGGAAATGGAGGTTGCCGTGAGCTGTGATGCCATAGCACTCTATCCAGGGTGACAGCTTGAGGCTCTGTCTCAAAAAAAAAAATGCTTGTTCACTGTTGGTGGAATGTATAATGGTAGAGTTTCTATGGGAAAGAGTGTGGATGTTCCTCCAGAAATTAAAAATGAAATTACTATATAGTCCAGCAATTCCATTTCTGGGTATATACCCAAAAGAATTGAAAGCAGGGACTCAAACAGACATTTTTAAACCTGTGTTTCATGGCTACATCATTCACAATAGGCAAAACGTGGAAGCAATCCAAGTTCCATTGACAGGTGACTAGATAAGCAAAATGTGTGTGTCCGTGTTTAGGCATGTGTAGATAGAGATATCAGTATAGGTATAGACATAGATATGGACAAGAAAATATTGTGCAGCATTGAAAAAGAGGGAAATTCTGACATGTAACATGGATGAAACTCAAGGATATTGCGCTAGGTGAAATGTCAGACACAAAAGATAATTATTATATTCCACTTAAACATGGTACTTAGAGTAGTCAAAATCATGGAAACTAAAGGAAGAATGGTGGCTACCAGAGGCTATCAGGAAGAGGAGATGGGGAGCTATCATCTGATGGCTATATTGTGTCAATTTTACAAAAACAAAGAGTTCTGGAGATGGACAGTGAGGATGACCGCATGACATCATGAATATATTTATTACCACTGAGCTGTACACTTAAAAATGGTCAAGATGGTGTATTTTGTGCAACATATATTTTACCACAATAAAAAAATGGGAAAATCACATTTGCTAAAACCATCATATAGGGAGAACCAATCCTTGCTGTTAGAAATTGATTGTCACAGGGAAAAGGGGGAGGATTTTGAGCTATTGAAACTTGGGTGAGAAAGCTTTGATTTAATGTTCATAATTAAAGAATCCCTTCCCACCACAACTTACACGTTAAGGGGGAGGTAAGAAATAGTGATGATTTTCAAGGTTTACAAAATCAGAAATCCTATTCCTAAACAGTTCTGAACAGAAGTTATATTTTGAACAATACAAGAAGTGAATGTAACAATAAAATGAAATAATATGACCATTTTCAGAATGAAAGTATAAAATGGTTTTGTCCTCTCATATCTGTGAGAGTTTCATGTTTATATATACCTTATAATTTTAGGGGGAGAATTTCGTTTACTGATTGTATCATACTTCAAGTAGTACTTAAAATGCTTTTTATTACATCAGACCTATTTCTTATTCTGAAAAAAGAGTAGCTATCTTTTTAGGCATATCTTAATGAACTTTTAAGAGCTTAAATGGAAAATTATTGGGGTAATTTTTCCAAAATGTTTCCAAATTTATGATCTTTCAAGATTATTTTTAATGTGTAATATGATCGTTTTTAAAAAATGGGCTATGGAATCAGAATGACTTATGTTTAGATCCTAGCCCTTCGAAGTAATTCAACTGCAATAGACTTATTCTTTCACCTAAGAGTTTTTAATCTCTAAGATGATTATAAAATGCTACATCTATAAATGGTCATGAGGATTAAATGAAATATTGTCTACAAAGTGCTTAGAATGACGCTTGACACAATAAGGTAAAGATTCTGAAATCTTGTGTAAATATTTATCAATTATGTACAAATTAACATATTTCAGCTACTAGTTGAGAGCACACAGGTGATGGGTATTGTATAATTACTATTGTGTATACGTTAGGGAAAAATCTACATTGGCAAGTAAATGAAGTGTTACTTCCTGAACACACATTTCACATCCTCACCAAGGTCCCTAGGCAAGCTTAGCACTTCCTTCCCAGGTATCCCTCAGCATCAAATTAATAGTTTTATTATAGGACTTTAATAAAGAGCTCCCTATGGACAAGACTATCTCTTGCTAAGATCTGTGACCTCAGAGCCTGATACAATGTCTGGGCTTGATAAGCTCTCAATATATTTTCTTTGAAATTTTGATTTTAGTTACTTATATGAAGGCTAAAACTCATTTGTAAGACAATATTTGCCAGAATAATCCCCTGGACAACGTGATTATTCTTAGGGAGGAAAGGAACAACGTTGAAGAATGCTAAAATGGATAAATTTAAAGCAAGAAAGGTTCATGACTTACGATGTCAGTTATGTATTCAAATCATTTATTAAGAAATCTTTGTGCAGAAGGCACCATACAGGACATAAAAATAAAAGAAAGTAACATTTTTCTTCCCTAGGAGAGTTTACATTGAGTAGATAAAATAGCATTTTTACATAAATGCCTCAAAATAGCACACAGAAAATTCTGTATAATGGAGTTTCTTATAAAAAGAAAGAAAGAAAGAATTTCTGACTAGTGCGATAAGGGTGTACATCATAAGGAAAGAGGTATTTAAGCTGGGTGCTGAAAATAGAGAAGAGATCAGTTGGTAAAGAGGATGAATAAGGAAGAAGATGAAGAAAAGATATATTAGAAGAAACAGTGAGAGCAAAACTACTGATAGAAGAAAATGAAAGAAATGCTCAAAAATTTTCCAGCTTTGCCACTGTATTTATAACATCTGTTGAATGAATAAATGACATGGGATAGAGAGGTGAGGGGGTTAGCATTAGAAAACCTGAAAGCCAGCCTGGACTTTGTTCCATTCAGGAAGATTTAGAAAGATTAATGTGGAGTAGTGTGCAGAATGGTTTGAGGGTAGGAAGGAATCTACTGTGAAAACTCAAGTTGAGCTCATTAGTGCCAGAGTGAGGAACTGAAGGGACAAGAGAGACAGTTAAGAATCATCGACACGGTCAAATTACTGGTGCTTGACAACGGACTAGATTGAAGACGTCGTTGGTGAGGAGGCAAAGATGACTTTTCATCATGAGACAGTCAACCTGTGGCCAGCAGATGAAGTATCCCTTCCTGTGACTCATGCATTACCAGAAGCCTTTGATTTCCTGGAATTTTTAATTAAATTTCTAAATTTCTCAATGATAAATTTTTAAACCACAGTTTTTACCATTTTGCTTGTATAGTGATGCCTCCCACGACAGTTTTTGGAGCAGTCTTTCTTTTCAAAATCCTGATATGAATGAGACCCAATGTGACCACATTTGACTAATTGGCCTCCAAGTCCATTACCAGAGTACAATCTGTTGCCAGTTGTCTTGTACTCGATGGCAATGAATGAATGGGCTTGAGGAGTGGTTTTCTGGTAAATGGGGAAAACTTCTTGATAAACATAAAAAGCAACCCTGTCACCACCCTGATTATAGGTTTTCAGGGTTCAATCTGTGTACATACTGCCGACTCCGGCCACTGCAAGCAGATGCTGACGCATAGCAGTTGAGAGGATTACTTCTCTAATTCACACAGCCGAAAGCCACATCTGTGGGTCATGCTTCTCTCCTCAGTTCTCTTCAAGAAATAAATAAGTGTTAAAAAGCCTCCACTTAGATGTCCAACAGGAACCTCAAATTCAACATGTCCAGAAGAGAATTCACTATCCTTCACCCCAAATCTGCTTCTTTTCCTATATCCCTTGTCACCTGTGTCTCAGAGCCAGGCTGTTTCCTCTCCCTCTCTTTTTCTACATCCAGTCCCTCAAGAAAGCCACAGCTTAAAAAATCTCATGGCAGGAGGCTTCTCTTCAGTCCCATCTTGTGTTTAGCAATGATGTGTCTCCTGCTTGCCTAGGATTCGGCAACAGCCCCACACAGGTGTCTCACCAGCATCCTCAAATCTACTCACTGTACTATTATAAGTAGAATTTTTTCTCTAAATTTCAAAACTTATAATTTTACGTGAAACTTGCCAGTGGCTTCTAAACTCAAAATAAAGTTCAAAGTCTTAATTTGGGTTTCCCGTGACAGTGCTCATCATATTACTTGATGACTGAATGACTTGATGACTGAATGACTGATGACTGATGACTCTTTTATCTGAATTCTCTGACATATTAAAAGCTTCCAAATGTTTTTGAAATGAACAAATAAATACTAAGTTGTATACTTTCATAATATTATTTAATTCTCATAAGAATACCGTCAAATAAGTATTATTCTTCCTATTCTACAAAAGAAAAGAGTAAGATTCAGAATATTTAACTTGTTCAAGTGACAGAGAGTAACTGACAGAGGCTAGATTTAAGAGCAAGTCTGTCTAATCCCAAAATAATGTTGTCCTCTAATTTGTTTTTGTTATTTTCTGATGTTATGGCAGCCATAAGGGAGCCTGTGATATATCTCTTATTACATTTATGTGTGTGCATGTGTGTATGTGAAATTCAAAAGTCATGTTCATTGCTGCAATTCCGGTACCTGGTGTAATACCTCTCACACAGGCCTTTAGTTGATTCTCAAAAAATGATTTATTGAAGTAAATAAAATAGTGCAATGGAGAAAATGATTTTGTTATTTTAGAAATAATGAAACTTAAACCAGTTATAAACATAAAGTAATTTTAAGAGACCACTTAAATAGCCCTGTACATGTATAGGAGATACCTGCTATATAAAGAAAAAAATATTTGCTATATGCATTTACCATTTGCAGCTCATGAATTTTAACTACTCCAGGAGACAATATGTGTCTAAAAGCTTGGTGTGAGTAATAGCTCATTGCTCTCAGAGCAAAATTTTCCAGTTAGATTATTAATAGGATTTCATTTTGCTTTGGATTCGGATCATCCCTAGCCAATGTCATTATTCAGTCTTTCAGCTTTAAATCTCTGTAGAGACAAATTTCTCTGGAGTCATAACTCCTACCCACAATTTCCAGGGCAAGTGAAGTACTAAATTCTAAGAAAAGTGTCCTGGAGGCCTTCAACTTCTGCTGAGGTGGCCTTAATTCTGTATTGATTAGGCCTAATTGTTGGAATGAGTTCTAGGAGCTATATCTTCATGATAAAATTTAAAAGAGTAAGAGAAAAAGAGGGAGGTGTCTTCATAGAAACCAAAACATCTAGTAGAAACTTAGGGAAATCAGAGGTCTGTGGCTTGGTGAGATGATTCAGCAGAGGGTGATTTGCATATTGAAATATTTTTAAGGTATCTGCGGAATACACATATAGAATTGCTTACCCTATCCTCTTTTTCTCAAAATTGCTTCTCCTTTTTCCCTTTCTCCCATGGTTGTAGCAGGAATAGCCATGTTTTATATGACACAGCCACAAGCACAGTAGATTTGTTCAAGAGTAGAACTTGATCCAGAGAAAGTAATCACTGCCCTCTCCAGAAATTATGAAACAGAGAGTGAGGGGCAAGGTGGGGAGATTTTCTGGATGGCAGAACCTGGAACATGTAAAACTCAGGAGCTATTGGTGAACATGCTTTGTGCTACATGAGATCAAGAAAAGAAAAAATAGAAGGGCAGAGAATGATGGAGGGAGAGAAACACAAGCACAGCTCAAAGCACAAATGATAAACATGAAGATGCCTCTAAGTTTCTGACTCCAGGTCATTCCTGAGGCCTAAAGTCACTTCTGTCTTTGGGTGCCATGGGACAAATCTGCATCCTTTCAATTAAATTCCCCCTTTTGCTTAAGCTAATTAAAGTTTTAATTATTTACCAATGAAAAAGTCCATGTGAATGCAATTTTATATAAAAAATAAATAGGACATTGTTCCTGTTTTCATAGGGGGAAAAAATGAGGACTACTGCTTATAGAAAGGTACACAAAGGCAGGTACCAATGCAGTACATGGAAGAACTGTGTTATCACTACAGAGAAGCACAAATGCATTGCTCTGTGAGCTCCCATCCCTGGAGATGTGAAAGCAGAGGCTTGATCTTGGTCAAATAAAAGTGCAGTGAAGATTTCTAGTTCCTGAGAATTTGTACGAGACAACCTGCCAGACTCTTTGCAACTGGGATGTTCCATGAGTTCTTCCGGGGATAAATTTTCACTCATCTACAGTTCCCCTAGCTCTTGTCTCCATATAAAACTATGTTCCACCACCTACTACTTTCCAATGTCCCCAACCAACCCCACATCCAGTTGAGCTCTGGCCTCCCATCATTCCAAAAATATGAATGGTGGAATGGGTATTTGCAACTATAAATGTCAAGACGTTGGTAGCAACTTGAGAAAAGTTTCTTACCTGATACTGGGAGGACTTACTGTGCAGGGGACAGTGGTGAAGTTAGACAAGAGAGGGGCTGCTACCAGAATAAAAAAAGTTGGGAGGAGCATAAACTGGAGATAGCTGTGAAAAGCCACCAGCTCCATCATAGGACATCAAGTACCCCCAATATCTGGATGTAGTAGGAGCTCAACAAAGTCATTGATTAAATGGATGCTTGGAGAATAGATAAGTGAATAAATGAATGAAAAGATGAAGCATGCAAGAAATTTAGGCAAGATACATCAGAAATTAGGATTAATTTACAGAACTCAGTGAAATGAGTTGAAAAACCATCTCTTAAAGCCTAGGTTTTGAACATTGGATCTAATTTGCAATGTCAAGGCTCCATTCACTTGGTTTCAGAAGTCCATGAAAGTCTGGCCACTAACCCAGCACCCTTACTGCCTTGCTTGCCATCAGCTGTCCCCATCATAACCACATGAACACTCCATCCCCACAGCTCATGCTCACTCTCTCAGGGCATCAGATGGGAGCTAACCAATGTTACTTCTCTGTCCTTCAATCCAAAGCAAATTTTAAATGGGAGAGTAATCTCTGCATTAAACAAGAGGTTTGAAAACAATTCTGATGGTTGGAAATAAATTAAGGTGCTTAAAATGCCCATTAAAGTCAGTGAAGAGCCTGAGTCATGCTGGCAACAATATAGAAATCAGGCACTTTTGAATCTGAAAACTCTTGAGTTACATAAGTGACCTGAAAGTGCTGGAAAGAGAAGCCCTGGAGTGTCTCATTCAGTTCCTAACCAGAGCTCAGGTGCAATGAGGATTGGAGAATAACAAGCTGCTCCTTTCTCCAGAAGTCTTTTTGCTCTTCACATGTTCAAGCTCTGTTGAAGAGATAAAACATCTCCTCCTTTTCTACTTTCAAACCCTTGTCTTTCACCTGTCCCATCTCTTACTCAGAAGCTTGGATGTTCCAAATTCCCTTTAAGCTCATGTATCAAGCACTGAACGCCCAGGAGAAAGGAGCAGAATAATTCCT
This sequence comes from Arctocebus calabarensis, assembly GCA_963573935.1. Lineage (NCBI taxonomy): Eukaryota > Metazoa > Chordata > Mammalia > Primates > Lorisidae > Arctocebus > Arctocebus calabarensis. The sequence goes on from CAUYON010207873.1 coordinate 10,376, forward strand.
TCAACTCTAGGCAGCAATTTACCAATCCAGTGGCTAAACCCTTCACATACTAACTTAACTTCCTACTTATTCCCTCTTGGACTTTTTTCCTCTTATAATTAATCCATTCACATGATTTTAAAATACTTTGCTAAGTCTTAGGTCAGACAGGCAAAATATTAACTTGAGTATTAGTAGGGGAAGGGAAGTGGACTGTTACATTCACTTGACAAGAGGAGATAAATACCAAAGACATTTTAAAAGGAGTCCCTACCTTTCAGCTTTGTTCTCAGTGCTAGTAATAGACTGACTTACACACCCCACAGATTAATGGCCCATTAGAGTGTTAACTGTGTAACACACACTGCACCACCAGTATGAAGCTATCATGCCCCACCAGTACTGTTTTTTTAAAAATGCTCTTAATGTGGTTAGGTAAATGTCTGTCCTGATTCTGATTATTTACACCTAATACCACATCACTTGTCTTCTGTCCACTTCTCCATGGACTGATGTATTACTAATTCATAGCCAACTTTATTTCAAAATTAAGGTAACCACTTTTCCACACATGACTTTTCAAAGGGTGAAAGTGAACTGGTAAACACAATAATTCAGAAATACCAGTATCTTCACAAAGTCAGATTTATTTCCATAAGCTCACTTAGTGGCAGAGGTAGAGAGCCAGGGGTGCTTATAGCCATATGGGCATCCAGGGACCCAGGCTCCTTCCAACTTGTTGCTCCCACTATCCCTAGAAACACTGAGGTCCTCTGCTGTATTCCAGCATCCAGCACATGGAGGAAGGGAGAAAGAGAGCATGATGTTTGCATATGAGGCTTTCACAGGCCAGTCCTGGAGGTGGTGAACTAACTTCTACCCATAAGACATTTCCTACAGCCCATTTCAATGGACTCACATATTACAGTGAAGGCTGGGACATGTAATAGCTATGTGATCATGAAGAAAGAAAGCTGAGATTAGAGGAAAACTAGCCAGTCTCTGCCATTTGTAGTCACTGAAAAATAATATTAGTCAAATTAATATTCAGCATTTATTGGATACATACTCTGCACTACTTACTGTGCCAGGATCTGTAAACTTACTACTTTATTAATCCTCTCAAAGAAAACTGGGAATAAGGCCTCACTCTTATTACTAATAACTCATAAATGAGGATTCTAAGGCTGAGCAGGTGAGCAATTTGACAAAAGTCACATTGTTATCCACAGCACAAAATTGGGATTAGCGTCTAGACAGTGCTTCAGGATTGTGTTCTGTAGCCACTGTCAAGACTGCCTGTGCCTTCAGCCATGTGCCCGTGCCATCTTTCAGCCCAAGGACTGCAGTGGCAATTGCTTCCTAGGCCACCTCCTCCCTATCTGATCTTGCCAATTTACCTGAATTGTCTAGCCATCACTTCACGCCAAAACACAATAACAGGTATTTTTGTATGAAAAATCTCAACCAGGCGGCATCTATGACTCAAAGGAGTGGGGCGCTGGCCCCATATACCAGAGGTGGTGGGTTCAAAACCTAACCCCAGCCAAAAACTGCAAAAAAAGAAAACCTCAACCCCCTTCCAAATCTGCTCATAGTAAAGGGTAAGCTCAGATGATCCTGCTCTGCTGAATGGGGCAGGTATGATGTATATATGCATGTACGTATATACACGTGAATTAATTTGGGGGAGAAAATCACTTCTGAGCAGTTAGGCAACGAAAGACATCCTCCATGGGTAATCCTGTTTCCTACCTCCCCTGCCTTTGCAGAGGACAATGGTCTGGCTGTCAAAGATCAAAGTCCTCCCTCCCTCTGTTCTTCTAGAATCTCCCTTCTCTCTCTCTCTCTCTTTCTCTCTCTCTCTCTCTCACACACACACAAATACACACACACACACACACCTTCTAAAAACCATAAACACAAACAGAAAAAGTTCCATCTGAGGCTGGAGAGAAGGTCTGCAGTATTTTTTCATCCTCCAAATCTCCAAACCACATGCATATGGATTATATAAATACAAGTATGAAAAGTAATAGAAAAAGTGATAGAGTGGCATTAATTCTAACTGCTGTAACCTGGGTTCTCTGGAATGGTTCTTAAAATATTATAAATTGTATGGAACCAATGCTAAACAACAGACATGAGAGACAAAAAGGGGAAATGTGGTTGTATCTTTTGAACTAATTCCCCGACTCCCATCCTCCTCTAAACAAGACAGGAGAGCCTGAGGCCATAGGATTTCAAACCAGTTAAGTGAGCCTGGAGCGTCCTCCAAGGAGCACTGAAATTCACTGCAGGCTCAGGATAGCCCTTTAATGAATTCAGTTTTGAGACTCAAAGGCAAAAGGTGAACTCAAATGGGCTTCTCTAAACCTTAAACGGTTAAACAGGCAAGAACAAAAGCTCACCAAGAGCCTCTTTCAAACTGTTCTGAGCTGCAAAACATTTCCCCCCCAAACAAACCTGCTTTTGGAGTAATAGCCAAGGCTTCTCAGCTTAAACTCCAGGCAAGATTTTTAGAAGTCATATGTCATGAAAAAAAAACAGTCAATTTTTTGTGATTCTCTTTATACAATTAAAAGGAATAGATGCTCCGGGTTCCTAAAGCAGAATTTTAGATGGTTGTATTTCAGGAGGGAACCAGCATATGTGCTTTAAGCGGACAACACTATAATAAGGGCAGCCATAGCATGATTCATGGAAGGGAGAAAAGAGAAAGGAAAAGCAAACCTTTGATAAACTTGTTCTATAATAAAGGTAAGCATTCTGTGAGCTGGAATTACTACTGTGGGAAGACAGGAGGGATTGTCATAAGTGAAGCAAATTGTAAAGTTAGCTCTCTCTAACAGCGCACAGGTTCCATCCTCTCCAAGCCAAAGTGAGTTCATGTTAGACCTTCCTGGGGCAGAGAAGGCACAGCAAATAAAGACTCTGATGGGAATCGGCTCTGCCACTCACCAGTGGAGTGACATTTGGAAAGTCCCCTTCCTCATGCTTCTCTTCTCTAAAACAGGATAATAATTGTGAATGGAAATGAACCCAAACTCTGAAAAATAATTTAAAGATGTTTATTCCGAGCTAAGTATGAGGGACCATGGCCTGGAGCCACACCCAAACATCCTGGAGCAAGTTGTCTCCTAATGCTTGGGTTCAAGTTTGGTTTTATTAAGTGCCAAAGAACCAAATGTCAGAACCCTGTGTTCCCAGATTCTGAAGAATGGTTACTGGCACTGACTCAACAGAACAAATGAGCAGAGCAAGCAGGTGCAAGCAGGTAAATTGCCAAAATTTTATTAAAGATTAAAGCACAAGTACATTCCAAAGAAGGAACGGGTCAGCCTCAAACATGGAGAAGACACTGACAAGGTTTCCCCTTTTATGTTGATTCCTTAATATTATGTCAAATGGGTAATGGAATAGTCATGATTTTTCTTGGAAAGTGGTGGAGTATTCCAGGAATTGGGAACCGTCCCCTTTTCTATCCTTGTAAGGCAATTTCCAAGGGTTGCCATGGTATTTGTAAACTATCATGGTGCTGATTGGTGTGATTTTTACTATGTTAATGAGGGTAGTTCATTTAAGGACACCATTACCTCAACTGTGCACATGCTACAAAGACCTTGTATGGAAGCCATGACCATATCTCTACTTTATGGTTTCTCTGCCTCTTTCTCATTTGTCCATCCTTACAAACCCACTTAACATGTCAGGTGTTCTTTCTTGGGAGCCCCTTTCCTAAAACCCTAATCAGGCTGCTCCCAAAATAACCAAGTCAGTATGACCGCATCTGTCTGTCAGTGTCAGAAAGTCCCTGGGACATTAATCAGTCCCCCAAGACAACTAGCTCCCCAAAACAACCCACCTGCAAGGTCTCAATTAGCCCTGCTCCCATAACAACTCATGCCACCCTGACCCGAGACAATCCAAAATAGCCTAACTGTGTCCACCATCCTCTGTGCTCCTGTCTGGCTAACTGCCTAACAGAACAGCAGGTATTACTCATAAAGTCGTAAATCAATGTATAGAAGGTGTATGTTGATTTGGCCCCAAAAGGTGAGACACCTCACAGCAAATGGATTACAGAGTCCAGGTGGGTTTGAATATTCTTTGATTTATATTTGGTTAAAGAAGTGAAGCTAGGTCTACAGCCTTGGAATGTTCTAAGTTAAGATAAGCAAGTCTGCTAATCAAGTCACTGGACTCAAGTGATCTGTTACATAAATTGAAGACCTGCTAGTAGGGTTTAAAAATTGTCTTGCACAGCCTTTGGCCTGTTAATGAGTTATAAAGGATATCTTTTTTTTTTTTTTTACTCTGCCCCCACAAAGCCCAACCTCCTCCCAACAAACAAAAAACTATCTTGGAATACTGCTATGCTAACATATTAACCACAGTATAATCATTCATAGGAAAACAGTAATTAAGCAACGAATTGAATTAAATAACAAAGTTCAAACTGTCATAAACTCATAGATGTTTGATTACATATTTGTAATTTCTCTTTATAACAATATATTTTCTCCAATTTCAATATCAGGTGTATCCAGATCAAGTAGAATGATATTGAAATATTTCTTTTATTTTTTTATAAGATTTCTGGAATTGCTTGTTTTGTAACACCATTGTGGTTTATGAGTTTCAAAGGATATCTGTAAGAAGGTAGGTGGGAAGATGAGGTGTGTCTGACCTCCCTGCTCATGCCAAGAACTCAGTTTTAGGGTATTTCTGGAGTTCCCTTGTCCAAGAGGGAATCCATCCAGTTGGCTGGGGGCCTTAAGGTTTTATTTTAGTCAACATAACATTACCTAAGTCTTAAGTCAGTTTTGGCAAGAGTGTGTCTTGTATGCTTTCTGCTCCTTAACAAATGGAATTTAGCGGCTCGGCGCCTGTGGCTCAACGGGCTAAGGCGCCAGCCACGTACACCTAAGCTGGCGGGTTCGAATCCAGCCCCTGGGCCCGCCAAACAACAATGACGGCTGCAACCAAAAAATGGCCGGGCGTTGTGGTGGGCGCCTGT
>CAUYON010207874.1:0-15077 GCA_963573935.1 Arctocebus calabarensis
GTTCCACAGTGCATATTCTCCGACGTGAAGTATTTTGTCCCCTTGCACAATGTACTCCAAAGGTGAAGTCAGAAAGAACCTGTCCCAAGATTGTTTACACAATTTGTCCATTTTTAAACATAATACCTTTTCTCTGTTGAGTAGTTCGAGTTTCTTGTATGTCCTCAATATTTATTCCCTGTCAGATGAGCCTCTTCCAAATATTTTCCCCATGTTTGTCTCTTAACTCTGTTCATTGCTTCCTTTGCAGCGCAGAAAGAAGGCGCTTGGTTCAATATAACTCCATTTATGTACTTTAACTTTTGTTTTCTGTGCCTTCCAGGTGTTACTCATTAACTCTTCTTCCAGACCAATGTCTAGAGGAGTTTACTAAAATTTTTCTGCAAGTAGGTTTGTTGTTTCCTGTCTGAGGTTGATGATTATTACCTATGTTCTCTGTTCTTTAACGAGGGTGAGAGGAGGGGGGTCTGGTTTCATTCCTCCACATGTGGATATTCAGTTTTCCCAGTACTATATACTGACAAGACTCCTTTTCCCAGTAACTGTTCTCAGCACCTTCGTTACAAATCAGTTCGCTGTAGATAGATGGATTCATCGCCCATTTCTCCATTGTGTTCCATCAGTCTGTGCACCTGTTTGCATAGCAGTGCCACGCCATTTTGGTTAATACAGCTTCGCCGGATATGTTGAGGTCAATAGTGTGATCCCTCCAGCTTTGTTCCTGTTGCTCAGGATTGTTTATTCTACTCATGTCCTTTTGTGTTTCCATAGAGGTGTTTTCTCTTTTTCCTATTTCTGTGAAGTATATTGTTGATGTTAGTAGAAATTAAAGTGAATCTGTAGCTTCCTTTGAGTAATACTCTCACTTTAAGAATACAACTCTGGGCAGCACCTGTTGCTCAGTGGGTAGGGCGCTGGTCCCATATACCTAGGGTGGCGAGTCAAACCCAGGACCGGCCAAACTGCAACAACAACAAAATAATACGCATTGTGGCAGGCGCCTGAAGGCCCAGCTTCCTCAGGAAGCTGAGGCAAGAGAATCACCTAAGTCCAGGAGTTGGAGGTTGCTGTGAGCTATGTGATGTCCCAGCATTCTACCGAGGATGATAAAGTGAGACTCTGTCTCTACAAAAAAAAAAAAAAAAAAAGAAGACAATTCTGAAGATCCATAACAATGGGCTGCCTTTCTGTTTGGTTGTCTCCCCTGATATTTCTTTTCTCGGAATTTTAGGCTTTTTGCTTCAAAAGTTTATCAACTTCTTGGTTACTTTTATGCCTAGGTAACTCATTTCATTTTTGTACCTCTGACATATGGGATGTCTCCATGATTTCTTTGTTAAAACTTTATTATTATTTTATAAACCAAAATTAAACATGGAAGTACACTGAAATAAATGTTAAAAATTGAAATTTTACTGACTTTAGCTCTATTTGAAGAATTGTTCCATATTTCATTACATTAAGTACTGTTACACTACATATTTTCATGATTATGGTGTTATTGATACTTTACAATGTATTGAAGTAAATAAATTAGATTAAAGTCACTAAGGAAACTTAGTCATGAAGTTAAATTAAAAATTAATAGGTGGAAACAGAACTTCTTAATTTTAACGTAAAATTTTCATTCGTAGTACATTTTCAACCCTGCTTTGAATACAGAGATTCAATGTTGACATTCATTGTATAAAAGTAGAGATATACATACACTACATATATAGAATGTAGTATGTAGTTTATTAAAAATAATCTTAAAAACCTCACTTGTCAATGAGCGGGGAGACAAAAATGAAAAGAACATGAAAATAACATGGGTGAGAACATGATCTAAATCAAAAAAGAGGGTGCATAAGGAAAGCAAAAAGAGAAGTAAGAAGTAATGTGGGGACATCCCAAAAGCAGACAGTAGTTATGTTCCCTATTTAAGATCAAGGCCCAAAGCAACATCTTCAGAGAACCTGCAGACCTAGACTCAGGGTCATCCAACTCAGCTAGCCCTGCAGCATCTTCAACATCCACAATGGCCTTGCCCTTCTCTGTCCTGATGGCCCTGGTGGTGCTCAGTGGTACGTCCATTTGCTCTCTGGGCTGTGATTTGCCTCAGTCCCACAGCTTGGCCAACAGGAGGGCCTTGATTCTCCTTGTACAAATGAGGAGAATCTCTCCTTTCTCCTGCCTGAAGGACAGGAGTGACTTCAGATTCCCCCAGGAGGACTTGGATGGCAAGCAGCTCCAGAGGGCTCAAGCCAGTCTATCCTCCATGAGATGACCCGGCAGACCTTCAACCTCTTCAGCACAAACGACTCATCTGAGGCTTGGAATAAGACCCTCCTAGATCAGCTCAGCACTGGCCTGTATTGGCAGCTGAATGAGCTGGAAGCCTGTCTGATGTCGGATGTGGGAGTGGAAGAGGCTGCCCTGATGAACGAGGACTACCTGCTGGCCATGAGGAGCTACTTCCAAAGAATCACTCTCTACCTAAAAGAGAAGAAATACAGCCCTTGTGCCTGGGAGGTCGTCAGAGCAGAAATCCTGAGATCCTTTTCTGCAACAACAAGCTTGCAAGAAAGATTAAGGAGCGAGGAATGAGATTGGCCCAACATGGCAACCATTCCGTTGACACCATCATTGTCTCACTCTTTCATGACTTCTGCCATTTCAAAACTCTCATTTTTGTTATAACCAACAGTTGTTGAATGAATGTTCCAAGTATTTTCAGGATTGTCCAACGTTCCAGGTATTTTCGTGACTTACACATGACCTTGATGATGGATCTATTTATTCTTTATTTCAATATCTATTTATTCAGCTATTTATAAGGTTTAAGTTATCTTTGTTCAAATAATAATGTGAACTTTATGATTTTGTTAATCCAATAAAACAAGTCTATATTTAGACAATTTATTTTTTTGCTTTGTTCATTAAATATTTACTATGGAAAACTCCTTATATTTGTTTATTCTTTTAAAATGGAACTCCAAGCTTGATTATGAAATCTGATTAAAGAATGAGTTGTACCATTTTCTTACCTATCATTGTTTTATTCAGGATATAAGTAAAAAGTAGTCTAATAGAAACTAATGCTGTCTGATTCATTCAGGATCTAAAGGTGAACATTAGAAATACAGTTCTTGTTTTATTGACTCTTTGATTTTTGTAGGGTAAGAACCCAAAAATAATAATCATAGCAAATTAATATCAATTTAGTTCAATGTTATAATGAGAAGAAAGAAAACCCAGTGCAATCCTCTCAGTAGAAGGTGGACTAAGGTATGCCAGGAAAGAAAAAAACCATAGTAGTGATGTTCTTCATAAATTGACAGTTAAATATCTAAGTGAAAATGTCTCTTACCACTTGGGGAATCATGAGTTTGCTATTTCCAAGGAATTCAATGCCTGGAACTTCTAACTGGCAACTGAAAGGACAAATATGAAGGTGGTCATGTGGGGAGAGATAGTAGAGAGTGAAACAGGCTCAAGCTTGATTCTGAGGACCTTCCACTCTTAGAGGGACAGGAGAGAGGAGATGCTATGGAAACAGAATATATTTTATTTATTTCAATCATAACATAATAATTTGTTCCCAATTTTACTGGATCATCAGTTTTGCACTATGTTGACTCTTAGGGAAACTGACAAACTTCCTTCATAAAATAAAATTAGGATACTGGATCAGACAATCTCCTTGTCATTAATAAGATAAAGAAAGAAAATCTTGGTCAAAACCACCTGAAAGTACAACTGAACCAAAGAAATGCAGACAGGGCAAGAAAGAGGAGTCTTTCATTGAGAAGGAAACAGAGATTTGACAGTTCTTGCAGGAATTCAGAATATCAACCTTACAGCATCATGTGGATTACAAATAACAACAAAGAGTTGTACCTTCCAATTCCATTCCACTTGCATGAACAGATGATGCCCTAAAATGCACTTTATCTCTCTGAGACGTGGTTGTCTTGTAAAACAAAAAAAAAAGTGTGTTCTACATATTGTATAGGTTTAGTGAATCTGAAATGAACACATGGATTTCAAAGTACTAACACAGCATGCTCCACAAGTAAGGAGTTATTAACAAGGATGGGTACGTGTTTCCCTATTTTTTCCCATAGAGCTTCAGATGAGAATATTTCTTGTCTTTTAATAAAGATTTTAGGAATGGAATCAGGGAGAAAGATGGTGGCTGAGTAGCAGCTTCTGTGCAGCTGGGTGCAGTGAGAGTGGGGAGAGAGGATCCCAGGCATCTCTGGCCGGTGGGTTTGGCTCAGAGTCTTCCCTTTGGTGATACAGGAGGTCAGTGAGAGACTTCTGGACCCCATTAGGAGGACCAAAGCGGTGGAAAACTGGTAAGTGGTGGGTGCATTTGTTTGGTCGGAGGCTGCCTGCAGCTGTAACAGCTAGTTTGCAAGCAGGAAAAGCCTTACCTGGGGGCTGTTTTGGGTTTTTTTTGGACTTGGACACTCGATTGAACTGCCTTGGGTGATCTTGGGCCAGTGTGCGGATGCCTTTGGGTGTTGTCTGGGGCCCCAGACTGAGCCGCTGAGCTGGAAAGGAGCTAACATCATTCAGCTGTGAGCTGCCCCTGCGTGTTGCAGCACAGGGATTCGCAGGGAGACCTGGGGGCGAGTAATCTATTGACTGAGCTGCCCAAAGCAGAGACTGTGCCACTGGGGAAGTGCGGAGATCTAAGTGTTTGGCAGATTGACAGCCGTGGCCCTCAGGGACATAGGGTGAGACTGGACTTGGCGCACTGGATAAGCAGGCAGCCACACCAGGAGAGAGCCCAGAGACAAGTGCTGTCCCTGGAAAGCTTCTGCTTGGCCAAGCTGTGTGGCTTAGCGTGTCTTTTGAGTGGGCTGAGAAGTTATTTGGGCTCCCGAACCTGCAGAGTCTGAGTAATCAGCAGAGGCCTCCAGGTCCCACCTTGTACAGCTGTATCACATTGTGATTAACATCTCATACCTCAGAAGATCACCTGTTGCCTGGTCAATACTTAGAAAGATATACATACTGCTTAGTTGTGGGGTTTTTGTTTTTGTTTTTTGTTTTTTCGTTTTTTTAATTTTAACATGTTTCCTTGACTTTTTTTCTTTTTTTTTCACCATTCTAGCTTAAATACCATCTTCCATTTTTGCCTTCTTCAACAAATAGAATTTCATTTTTGCTAGTGTTTTTGTCCTATTATTTTTTTCACCCCCTAATTCTATCTCATAAGGGTTTCTGTTTGTTTCTTTCGGTTTGATTTACACTATTTTTGTCTTTCCTCTCTACTTGGTGGAGGTGGGGTACTGTGTCTGAGCTCGCTGGCTAAGAGCTGTTGACCTCAAGGGAATCATCCAACCCACCACCCCAAGAGGTAGGGGGTCTCTAAGGTTGGACCCTAATACATTACCACACACCTATATTTCTCCTGTTTCTCTCTTTCACTTCCTCTCTTCTTTTTGTCAATATTTTTTTCTTCATTATTGTGTAGCTTTATTAGAAGAATGTGTTACACTTCTATCCAGATTAATACAAAGATGTGAAGTCTCCACCCCTTTTAATATTTCTTTTTATTCACCCCTTCTTCTCTCTCTCTCTCTCTTTTCCCTTTCTCTCTTCTTTAAATCCTTGTTCCCTTCTTGCTCTTTAATCTTTTCATCCTTCTCATCTTGCACCAGAAGGACTCATTAAAACGTCTGGCCAGTGCCAGAGTAACTGTCCCAATATTGTTTACATGATTTGTCCATTTTAAACATAATGCCTTTTCTCTGTTGAGATATTTGAGTTTCTTGTATGCCCTTAATATTTATTCCTTGTCAGATGAGCAGTTTCCAAATATTTTCCCCATGTTTGTCTCTTAACTCACCAACACTATCTCAATCTTTAACATTTATTTCAGTGTACTTAGATGTTTAATTTTGGTTTATAAAATAATAATAAAGTTACTAACATAGATATCAAGATAATATCCCATATATAATAGGTACAAAATGAAATGAGATACTTAGGAATCAAAGTAACCAAGAAGATGAAAAACTTTTGAAACAAAAAGCACAAAATTGTGAGAAAAGGAATAGCAGGGGAGACAACCAAACGGAAAGGCACCCCATCGTTGTGGATCTTAAGAATTGTGTTCTTAAAGTGAGAGTGTTACTCAAATTAAGCTACCAATTCACTTCAATTTCTAACATCAATGATATTCTTCACAAAAATAGGATAAAGAAAAAGCACCTCTGGTGAACCATAAAAGGACACGAGTAGCATAAACAATCCTAAGCAACAGCAACAAAGCTGGAGGGATCACACTATTGACTTTGTATTCTCTTTTTTTTTTAGAGACAGAATCTCACTTTATCACTCTTAATAGAGTGTCATGGCATCACACAGCTTAAATGAGGTGAAGGCTATGTTGATTAGTAGGAGGTAAACACTCCATTTTGTACAAATAATTAACATTGAATCCCATAATGGCATAAATGTATTCATGATCTATGCACAAATGACTTAATTAAAAAAAAAAAAGAGGACAAAGAGAATGGTAGGAAAGAAATCCTCACAACCCTGACAAGAGCACAGTCAAGTTGCGTCATAGGCACATCAAATCACAAAGCCTTTTTACAGAAATAAAAAGCCATTTTTGGAAACAGCTAGTGAGAAAAAGCAGGCCTGGAACCAAAATTGTGATCACAGCAAAACCCCTCTGCACCCCCTGGGATGCTTTCAGGCCGTTGTTCCTGGGAAACAACAGAACAATAACTTTTACTCCATCCTGGCTGATGGCCAATTAAGAGAGCAACTAGATGCAGTCTAATTAATGTAGTTTTACTTAATTGTGTACTTCTTGCGTCATATCCAAGAATTCATTGCTAAATCCATTGCCATGAAGCTTTCACTGTAGGTTTCTTCCAGTTTTAAATTTTACATATTTATATTTTATATATTAATCCATTTTGCATTAATTTTTGTGTATAGTATAAAGTGGGGTTCCAGATATGTTCTTTTCAATATGGATATCCAGTTTTCCCAACACCATCAGTTCATGTAACTAATTTTTTCCCATTGTGTAACTGTCTTAGCCTGATTATGTTGCCTGTAACATAATACCTGAAAATGGATAAATTTATAAAGAAAATAAATTTATTTCTTGTAATCATGGATACTGAGAAATCCAAGGTCAAGGTGCTGCATCTGCTGACAGCCTTCTTACTGGTAGGGACTCTGCAGAAAAGAAGTAGTGCGAGGTATCACAGGGCAAGGGGGCCTGCTCTTATAAAGCCACCAGTTCCATGCCTATGAAATAACCTATTAATTTATTAACACATGAATCTATTAATCCATGGATGGATTAATTCACTCTTGAAGGCAAAAGAATCATGATTCAATAAACTCTTTTTTTTTTTTTTTTGCAGTTTTTGGCCAGGGTTGGGTTTGAACCTGCCACCTCTGGTATATGGGGCCAGTGCCCTTTCCCTTTGAGCCACAAGCACCGCCCAGTGAATCAATAAACTCTTAAAAGAACAAGCACTCAATTTGAGGACTGAATTTGGCAAATTTTAGAGACATAAATATTACAGCCATAAGAATACCTTTGGCACTGTAACCAAAGATCATTTGACTATATACACATGAGGATTCACTTTCAAGCTCTCTATTCTATTCCATGGGTATGGATAGTATGTCTTTATGCAAATGTCATAATATTTTGATTACTGTAGCTTCCTAACATGCTTTGAAATCATGAAGTGTTGGGGCCTCTTGTTTGCTCATCTTTCTCAAGATAAGTTTATTTATTCTGATTCTTTGAGATTTCATAGTTATTTTAGGATAAAATATTTTTATTTTTGTAAAAAGTATTTTTTATTTTTATAAAAAGTCTTTGTGATTTTGATATGCCTTTCATTGTATCTATAGTTTACCTTGATTAGTATGAACATCTTAACTATCCATGAACACAAAATGTATTTTGTTTATTTGTATTTTCTTTAATATCTTTCACTAATGTTTGGTTGTCAGTGTACAAGACTTTTTTCTGCTTGGTTTATTTTGTTCTTGAGTATTTTAAATGTTTTGATGCTCTTGTCAATGGGATGACTTTCTTTCAAAGTGTTCATTGTTACTATATAGAAATCTTACCTATTTTTGCTTATAAATTTTGTGTCTTGAAACTTTACTGAATTCATTTATTAGTTCTAACTAATTGTGTGTGACTGAGTGTCAAAAATCTGTAGGGTTTTCTAGCATGTCATCTGCAAACAAAAATAAAATTACTTCTTTATTTCCAATTTGGATGTCTTTCATTTGCCATTTTGACTCCTTTGTCAACATATAATTGACATATATTAAACTGTGTATATTTAAAAAGTGATATTTGATGGAGTATTGACAAATGCAGGTAGTAAGCTCCCTAAGAAAAAACAATAACTACAATCAAGATAATCCACATGTTTATCACCTCCCAAAGTTTTTTCCATAATATTCTTCCCGATTTCCTTTGCTGGTCCTGTCTTCTTTCTCCATATACATTCATTTTTTCCCAAACCTTTTGAAAGTGAAAAATAAATGCAATGTCTTTTAAATCCCAAATGCCTCAATACTTCTTTGCTGAAAACAAGGACTTTCTTTTACATAATCCCAGTATAGTTATCAAATTTGGGAACTATAATATAGACACTGTTAGCTAATCTGTAGTCCACATGCCAATTTTGTCAATGATACCATAATGCCCCTCATTTCCCTTACTTGCAGTAAATTTTTTATGAAACTTAAAACATTTAATTTGTTCATAATCTATCATTTGCTAACCAGTCAAGTTATTTTTCTTGTTCAGTTTTGTTTTGAATGAACATAGTCATTGTACATATTTATGGGGTACAGTGCAATATTTCAATACTTGTATAGATTACATAATGATTAAACCACAGTGGTTATCATATCCATCACTCCAGACCCTTACTTTTTTTTTATGGTAGAAACATGCAAAAATCTTCTCTTCTAGATATATTGAAATTTATATGACTGTTAACTATAGCTCTCTTACTGTGCAAAAAAAAATTACTTTTTTCTTCCTATGGAAAACAGTAGGGAGACTCCTTAAAAAAATAAAAACAGAACAACCATATTATCCATCATTTCCACTACTGAGTATATGTTCAAAAGAAAGGAAATTAGTGAGGCAAAGATGTATCTTCCTTTCCATGTTTTTTGTGACACTATTCACAACAGACAAGATATGAAACTAGGAAATCAAATTATGTGTATATCAACAGATGAATGAATTAAAAACACTGTGTGTGCACATATATACAATAAATATGCAATACAAAACTATTCAGCCATAAACGAGAATGAAATACTGTGATTTGTGACAACATAGATGAACTTAGAGGATGTTACATTGAGGTTAATAAGTACAGCATAGAATGGTCAAATCCACATGATCCGACTCATATGTGAGATCTAAGAAAGTGAATCTTATAAGGCTTGGTGCCTGTGGCTCAATGGGCTAAGGCACCAGTCACGTACACCTGAGCTGGCAGGTTCGAATCCAGCCCAGGCCCACCAAACAACGACGGCTGCAACCAAAAAAAAAAAAGAAAGAAAAGAAAATGAATCTTATAGAAATGGAAAGTAGAATAATGGAAGAGAATAGAATAGAAGATGGGGAGATGGGGGGTTGAGGGTAGGAGAAGATGATGCTGGTCAATGGATGTTTTTTCTCTCTTTTTCTTACCTAATTGTTTTGGATAAGACTTCTAGTACTATGTTGAATAGAAGAGATGAGTGTGACATTTATGCCTTGTTTTTGACTTTTTACCATTGAGTATAATGTTAGCTGTGGGCTTTTTATATGTGTCCTCTATCACTCTGAACTCATTTTTTCCTATTCCTGTATTGTTTATTGCTTTTATCATAAAAGGGTTTTTAAATTTGTCAAATACCTTTTCTTCATTGATTGAGATGATCGTGGGGTTTTTTTTCTTTTTTGTGTGTTAATGTTGTGTATAACATTGACTGAATTTTCATGTTAGACCACTCTTGCATTCCAGAAATAAATCCCACTGGCATTGGTGTATAATCATTTTAATGTGCTATTAAATTTGGTCTGCCTATGTTCTGTTGTAGATTTTTGCATCAGTATTAAACAGGGATTTTAGTCTGTAGTTTCCTTTTCTTCTAGTGTAATTGCCTGGATTTGACATCAGAATAATATCAACTGCTAAAATAAAATCGAAATTGTTTCCTCCTCTTCAATTTTTTGGAAGAGATTGAGATGATTGGTGTTTATTTTTTAAATGGCTAATAAAATTTTCCACTCACACCATCTGGTCATATGCCCTTTTTTTTTGTTTTGTTCTGTTTTATTTTTGTGGGGAGGTTTTTGATTATGAATTAGATCTCTGTATTAATTATATATCTGTTCATATTTTTATCTCTTCATGGGTTAGTCTTGGTAGGTTATATATTTCTTCTAGGCTATTCAATTTGTTGGTGTTCACTTGTATGCAGGAAACTTTTAATTTTTGTACCATTAATTGTAATGTCTCCTCTTTCATTTCTTATTTTTGTTATTTGAGTTTTCTCTATTTTTCTTGGTAAATGTAGTTAAGGTTTTGTCTATTTTCTTGATCTTTTCAAGAAACAAACTCTTAGTTTTTACTGACTCTATTCTATTGTTTTTCTATTCTCCTTCATTACCTTCCTTCAGGCCTTATTATGTCCTTCCTCCTGCTAGTTTGGGGTTTAGTTTTTGTTTTTCTAGCTATTTAAGGTATAAAGAATGGTTGTTGATTCGAGCATTTTCTTTTCTTTATTGTAAGCTTTTATGGATGTAAATTTTTCACACAGGATTCCTTTCATTGTATCGTGTAGGTCTTGGAATTTGTTTTTTTCATTCTCATTTGTCTCGAGACTGTTTTTTAGAAGTGAGCTCTCATGCTGTTGACCAGGTTGCAGTGCAGTGGCCCAATCACAGCTCACTGTCACCACAAACTTCTGGGCTCAAGTGATTCTCCTACCTCAGCCTCCTGGTAGATGGAACTACAGACATATGACATGATGCTTTGTTTGTTTCAAATATTTTTAAATTTGACATCCTTCTTACATTTTTATCACATTTAAACGTGAGTATGATTTTTTTTTGCCCTATGCCTTGTGGTGCAAAATCAATAGCATTTACTTTCTAGGAAAAGTTAAATGAGAAAGTTAACTGGTCTTGTGATCATTGTATGAAAACATTGTACATTCTAGTCATTTTATCATATTCACATTCTTTTTATTGACATAAATATGAAGATGAAAATGGAAGGAGTCCAGAGCTATCAAAACAAATTTACATAGCAAAATACCACAAGGAAAGGGAATGCTTGTAAGTTCCCAGCATAATCCCCAGTGAATCAAAAATAAATGCTGATTTCCTAGTGTTTAACCCTAAGGAAAATAGCTAGAGTGGAATTACCCTGCATTTTCAGGATATTACAATCAGGGAGAAATTTAAAATCCAATAAAAATATATTGACTGGCTAAACTACTAGAAGTTGTCAATTTTTGCAATATACTTTTCGGAACGAAGGTCCCATCTATTATAGTAACTTCTGTACCTACTTCAGAACTTTGAGCAATTTAATTAGTCAATGGTATAAAGAGTTTAATTGAATCATGAAAAATAATTAACGATAAAATTTACATGATTTGTAAAAAAACTGATACTTTCTGATTTCTCCTCTTATATCAACAGGCTGATTTTATAACAGTATCATCTAAATATCATCAAATGATTTAATGTCTAATTTTCTAAGTGATGGAAAAATAATATCACAACTATTTATAATTCACACATGTATTCTGGAGATTTGGTCTTTTTTTTTGGCAAGGGCAGGAAAGGTAGAAGATTGACGATTTGGAGACACAGTGCTACTCCTCCTCAAAACGTGGTATGGTATGTTGTCTGACTGCTGTGAACTGTGTGAATCTGGGAGTTTGAATTTGGATATGGGCATCTGCATATGACACCAGGCTAGTTATTTTCTGTTATGACAAGTGGAAGACAAATTAGAGATGATGTCTATTTGTGAGTTTAATATAGTGCTAGCTAGAGGCTGAAAGTCATACTGCTCTTATGATTTGATTCCCAGAACCACATGAGCCTTCAAGAAAATAGAATTTCAGTTATTTTAGGAATAAACTCAGTAGGCATTATTGACACTCAGTAAGAATAGTACAGTGGAAATTTAGCCATTGTGTATCATAATTCTAACAAATGTGGCCATGATGAAAAGAATACTTAATGATTTGTGATGACTTCTAATAGAAAGAGAATATTTGAAAAATTGCTTTGAGGAAAATTATTATTATTATCTTTTTTTTACTTATAAGACAGAGTTCTCAGTTTGTCAACTTTTATAGAGTGCTGTGCCATCATAGCTCAAAGCAACCTCAAACTCTTGCACTCAAGTGATTCTGTTGCCTCAACCTCTCAAGTAGCTGGAACTACAGGTGCTTGCCACAACACCTGGCTATTTTTAGTAGAGATGAGGTGTCACTCTTCTTCAAGCTGTTCTTGAACTCCTGAGCTCAGGAAATCTACCCACTTTAATCTTCTAAAGTGCTGGGATTACAGGCATGAGCCACAGAACTGAGCCTAGTAAAAATCATTTCTTGAATGATTACACTGGTGCTAAGGGTAACAGTAATTAAGACAGAGTCACATTATTAAAGAGCTGGTCTGCTGAGGATGGTCCCATATCTATGATTTCAAAGAGTAAAAATCATCCGGGTATAGTGCCATGTTCCTATATTCTCAGCTACTTAAGAGGATCCCTTGAGCCTGATAATTCAAATCCAGCCTGGGCAACATAACAAGACCCTTGTCTCTGAAACAGAATGAATAAATTAAAATAAGGAATAGGGAATCTATAGGACTAAGACAACTTAATGTACCTACAGGAAGTCCAAATTGACTCTACTCTGTTCATTACAGAATGTCAAGTTACCTTGTAGATGTACCAAATCCCAAACTATAAGTCAGGAGCCTGGACACATGCAATAGAGAAAGCTTTGATCTCTAACAACATAGAGAACCAACCTTTCCTCCCCACAGACCCAAGAAGACCAGGATATGACTGAAAACTGAATGCCAGAATTCTCAGAAGTGAGGAGTCCATTGACCAGGAAGATACAAGGCTAACATCCTTCTCAATGCGACTGTCATAAATGGCTACATTTAAAGTCTTCCAATCCGACTCCAACCAGCCAATACTCCTAATACTTTTGCTTGCCCTCTGACCCCTGAAAACCTCAATTGCCAAAATGTGGAAACAGCCTAAATGCCCACCAACCCAGGAATGGATTAACAAGCTGTGGTATATGGGTACCATGGAATATTATTCAGCCATTTAAAAAGATGGAATCTTTACGTCCTTTGTATTAACTTGGATGGAAGTAGAATACATTATTCTTAGTAAAGCATCACAAGAATGGAGAAGCATGAATCCTATGTACTCAACTTTGATGTGACGACAATTAAAGACCTAGTACATGATGGGGGGGTGGGGGAAGGGGAGAGTGCAGAGAGAGAGAAGGGGGGTGGGGCCTCAGTGTATGATACACCTTTGGGGGGCAACATACAATTGTGAGAGGGACTTTGCCTGCAATCAGTGTAACCTGGTTTCTTATACCCTCAATGAATCCCCAACAATAAAAAGAAATAAAAATAAAAAAGCAAAATTAGAGTTTAGAATTGGACCTTCAAATTTATGCTATACATCAAAATACTCATTATTTATCGAGATATAAGATAAAAATGATTCTCTGTTGTTTGATAAGCATCAACTTGGTTAAGAACCTATAAAAGACCTTTTGGCAATTTCAACTTTAATGTGAAAATTCTAAGAAAGATTCAAATTTGAATATCCTCAAAAGTGTGTGTTTATATTGGGGATGATGTTGCTCCCATGGGTGCAAAAATTAGTTCTTGGGATATAAATAAATTGTTGATATTGCAATAGTTGCAGCTTTCCAAAGCTCAACCCTTTTCAACATAATTTTGTTCCCTAATATTCATTTATCTCACTGGGTTTTCTTTTCTGTAAAATGAGAATATTGACCTTGAGATCATGGAAGATAGACAAAATATATGTAAGATCAGTGCCACAAACCTATGGTGAAACCTATGGTTTATTGGTGAACTTACCCTATTTGCTTGATTTCAAAGTCGTATTAGCAGAGGTGTCCTTTGCTAATTTACTGCTGTCATTGCCTGTCTTATGGATGTTGCTTATGTAGGATCCAAGGGGCAACTTCCCCTTTGTCCTCTGAACATTCACTGAAAAGCAATTCATAGAAGAAAGATTAATTGGAGAAAAGGCACACAAAATGTATTAACTTGTATACAACAGAAATCACTGTAAATCAAACTATTGAGGCAAGACTGGTTATTGGGAAAGAGAGTAGACTTGGCTAGCAAAGGTACTCTTTTTATGTAAATGAAACCTCAAAAGTCAGCCCTCAGAGAGTAGAGATCTTTAATGTTTCTTTCAAACCTTTAAAGGTGTCTCAATTAATCTTTGTTTGAACTGGTCAAGGAGAGGCAAGGCTGCATCAACATTCTTTACAGATGCAAATTTGCCCTGCAAAAGACACATTTTGTGGGATAATTCTATTTGCTAGTTCTCAGGCAGCCATCTCAAAATATGTCAAAGAATTACATACAATATGTAGGGGCAAAATAGTTTGACTTCCTTCATTTATGTTTGGACTTCCGTGTTCTTGAGTGTGAGATGGCCTTTGAAAATAGTTTACATTTTATCACTAAAGATTTTTAAACCCAAAAATAATCAAGTGGTGAAAAGAAGAAAATGTTGGCATCTGGATGACCATTTATCAGTTACTGAAGTTAAAAGCTGTTTTCTCAGATGAGGTAAAATTAGAAGTTAAGTATACCAAAACTCAACATTAAGAAAATAATTTAATTTTTCAACTTCTTTTTTTTTTTTTGTAAGACAGAATTTATTCACAGAAAAGAATACAGAAAACATTAAGGCACCTGGTAGAGGGAGAAAATTCTGGTGGGGAGAGAGAAGCTCTCTCCGTTTCTCTCCCAG
>CAUYON010207877.1:0-27705 GCA_963573935.1 Arctocebus calabarensis
TACTGTTACAGATATCCTTCATGGCATTTCCTTGATCACTATATAAAGACATTAATACTCTACCTTTAATAAGTTTCGCCAGTACCCTGCTAAGATGCACCATAGGTGTGTTCCCACTAATTGCTCTCCCTCTACCCATCCTCCCCCCACCCCTCCCCTCCCTTTCCCCTTTCCCTGTATTCCTGTGCTATAATTGGGTTTTAGCAATATTAAATTTAGAACGAGTCATTCTTCACTTGTGAATTTACCTGAAATGATAAACAAAACACACAAATTTTTAATTTAAAATTTTCCTAAAGCTGTTCTTCTCCTTTGATATTGTTACAAACCTTAGTGATTGTCAATTGGAACCTTTATGCTTTTGATATATAATATGAACATATATGAACATATATAATATGAACATTAAAGTTCCTAATATCTACTTAATTATCTGATATAAAATTATCTCTCAGGTATGGCATTTAATATTTAAACTTAATTAAAAAAAAGAATGTGAATCGTATTTCATCTGTCCTTAATCCCTGCCAGATTTGGCTTCAATATTGTGTTTTTGTGGTATTTTCTGGTGATTGATAAGACAATATTTTATTGAGTGTTAGGCACTGCAAAATGTAATACTTTATCTCAGAGAAGTTTTGGGATTTCCCAATAGGTTATGACCTATTACCGAATAATCCTTAAATTAGCCAACATTTTCCAGAAGTGAAAAATTACTCAAAAATCTGAGATTAGTGGACTCATCACAAAATAAATAAAGAAAAAATAAATACTGCCATACTTGGGTGGTCTTCCTTTCTATCAGTTAGAACAGCAAAGTCTTAATGTGATAGCCATCTTTTCCCAGCTGCGATTCTTCTTCTTTACAATGTTGAGCAACACTTGATTATCATTTTACCACTTCTTTCACTTGTAATCATACTACTATTAGCTATGGAGACTTGCTGAACCTCACAGCTCGCTGAAATTACCTAAGCTTATAAGCTATAAATCCCTACATCACTGGAAGACACGGACTCAGTAGTATTTTGAATTATATGCCAGTTGTTAAGACTTCTGAGTTTGCACATGAAGCTAATGTAGCTTATTACTTTTTCTCTTTTTACTTACTTCATTGTTGTGTTATTGCTTCCATGAGGAATTTAAATCAAGTGAAATGATTTCTGGCAGCAAAATGATCATCTGCTGGGAATTTCATTTTATCAGTTTTAAATGATAACCAATACAAGTGACTTTCAACAGAGAAATTATATTTAGCATCTTCATAGTTAAACCTGTGCAAACCTGAAGAACAATACTTCCTACTTTTATCAAATTTTATTTTCTTTCTAATGACTTAAAAATATTTCAAGGATGGCTCGGTGCCTGTGGCTTAACGGGCTAAGGCACCAGCCATGTACACCTGAGGTGGCGGTTTCGAATCCAGCCTGGACCTGCCAAACAACAATGACGGCTGTAACCAAAAAATGGCTGGGCATTGTGGTGGGCGCCTGTGGTCCCAGCTACTTGGGAGGCAGAGGCAGGAGACTCACTTGAGCCCAGGAATTGGAGGTTACTATGAGCTGTGATGCCACGGCACTCTGTCCAGGGTGACAACTTGAGACTCTGTCTCCAAAAAAAAAAAAAAGAAAAGAATATTTCCAGGAAGGAATTCCAGTTATAAACTAAATCTAATGACCTCTAAAAATGTGGTTGTCAATCTTGACCGCACATCAGAATCACCTGCAACATGCAAATACCTAACCCTCATGTTAAAAAAATGAAATCAAAGTTCCTAAAATTAGGCAGCCGGCATGGTTATTCATAAAGGTTCCTGGGTTATTAGAATATACAGTTTGAGTGTACAAGAATTGTATAATGCTAATGGCTAGCATTCTGTATCACAGAGTTGAATATTACCAAATTGTAAAAATACTGATCTGTGTTGAAGAAGCAACATTAAGTGTTTTAAATTTGGAAATACTGTGTATTCTATGTGGTATAGAATTCTAAATATTATCTATATGAATACATCCTATACATAACCTTTCAGAAGTGTGTGTATATATGACTATAACTAATGGTTTAAAAATAGTTTCCTATAAAGGAGTAAATGAAAAAAATTTGACAAAAACTCGGTGATGATTGTGTGTGTGTATATATATGTATACACACACATACATACATACGTGCACACTAGTGTACACTAGAAAATATGTATGTATGTGTACGTATATATGTATGTGTATATACACACTAGAACCTTTGTAAATTGACCACTCAAGAAATTGCCACAAACTGGTCAACATACATAACAGAGGTGGTTGGCATTCGGAACTAGGCCTATTGTCCTGATACACACATGTGGTGCATCTCCTACTGATGAAGATTAGGGCAATTTAAAGAGATGGCTATGGGAAAGATGAGGTGATTAGGCTTTTTTGCCTAAAGGTCCTATAATCTTACGTAACCATGATTAAACAATATGACATTATTCTTATGTAATTAGTGCTTGACTCATAGCCACTGTTGTTCTGGCCACTATGTAAGGCTCCCAGACTTCCTGTGCTAGCTCACTGGCCACCATAAATAAAGGGCATATCACAGGACCATTGGGCTCTTTGGTTTTTCTCTGGTCTGTCTAAATCCAGTGCAAAACTCCCAGGCCTTAACCTCTTGTACTACAGTGATCAATGTAGGGAGGTGTGTCACATGTCACTTCTGACACTTCTTGCCAGGGCCCAGGACTGGCCAGGTCTCAGGCCAGCTTAACTAGGTTCTGGACGTGGACCACTAAGTTACCTTGCTCAGGTTCAGTTTCTCTTAGGTTTCTAAGGGCTGTCTACTTTAGCTAGAGAGAAAGAGAGTCTTAGAGTGTGAGTCTTAGAGAGAGTAAAGCAGTCTTCTTAGAGAGATAGATCTTAGTCTTTAGCAGAGCTTGGTAATCTTCAGCAGATCGATGCCATGCTGGCATTCTGCAGGCAGGAGAGGAGACAGAGTCAGAGTAAGCAGGACCGTGATAGAATGTGCATGCTCCTGACTGCCTTCTCCTCCAGCCTCATATAAGGCTGATCTCGTGCCTCTCAACACCATAGGTGTGGAGACCGCCAATTCACCACTGCTCTCATCTCGCGAGCTCTCCTGCTTGTTAGGAGAGCTAGATCTCTCTCTACGCCCTTTCCACCCAGGTGTTCCATTATTGAGCTATACAGGTATTTCTTATAACTCTCACTCCTCCTAGCCATAGGCTATATGGGCTCCAACAGAGGTGGTCAGCTATGGAGGTTCTGGTGTATGCATGTGTGTGCTTGAGCACGTGTGTGCTGTGTGTGTGGAGAATGTTGACATGTGGTGCTTGGTATAGGGTATGACTATAATATGTACTTGATCTTAGCAAAGAGACAATCAAACTTATCGTCTGTCAGGGCATACATAAAGCCTAGGTAAATAAACCCCAAACAATTAATAAGAACAGAAATTCCAGAGGAAATGTTTGGGGTCATACTTTTCATTAGCTAACTGTTTGCTATGTTAACTAGAGAAAGAGGATTGGAATCTTTCAATGAAAATTTACAGTGAAAGAAATTCCAAAAGGAGTCCAGTACCCTTGTTCAAGTTCAGGTACATCTGTTCACAACTAAGACAAAATATATTGGCTTAAGTCACCACTGACAGCAGTTAAAGAATATGAAGCAAGAAGCCTATCTGAGATTTAGATATTTACAATCCTCCAGTACTAATATCCTTTTATAATTTAACTATGATGTGGTGTGGATATTTCAACATATGCAGTAATTAGACAGTCAGGAAGATGGATAATTTATGAAGCCGAGGGCTTGATGCAGTTACAGAGTACATGGACGGCAGAGGAGCATCATTTAACCTGGTCTCAGGGGCATGGTAGGTGAAGGGACAATTTAGCTGAAACTTGAAAGAAAAGATGTTGGAGTTACTAAGCAAAAAGGAGTACAAGGGTTTCAAGTAGAAGGCAAGACTTACAGCTCCAAATCCTTAAGAATCACTTCAGTATCTACAAAGATTAAAAGTATTCATCATATAGGAGAAGAAGACAGACAGTGACTAGGTTTAAGGACATAAAAAACAGAAAGGCAATAGACGGCATTTTAAAGAACATGAAAACGTTTAGATCTTATTGTAAGATTGACAAGGAGCCAAAGGAAAAGGTTTAAGAAGAAGAAGTGTTAAACAGTTAGTAATTTTATTTACTTTAAATGTTATAATATATTCTGATTTTTAATGACACATAATTTTGTAAAGAAGTATATTTTTATCATGCTTGAGTTAATAATCTTTGGATAGGCTAGGCATTTTGCACAGCAATCTGGAGCTCGAATTTCATTCTTCATTATGTAGGAGCTTAATTTGCTTGAAATTAGAGCAAGGGTACCACAAAGCTAGTTCCCTATGGCAGTGGTCAAGGAAGCCTGGTCCACAAACCTGTCCCCACCAGCGTCCCTCGGTTTCTCAGTCTGTTTTGTATTGCTGTAACAGAGGAGCAGAGACGGGATTATTTAAAACGAAAATTATGTTTTTTATAGTTCTGGAGGCTGGGAAGTCCAGTATGATGATGCCAGCATCTGGCAAGACACTTATCTCATGAGAGAAGGCAAGAGGGCCAGAGAAAGCCAGAGGAGAGAGGAGGCCAAACCAGTCCTTTAGTAAGGAACATTAATCCATTCATAAGAGCAGAGCCCTAATCACGTCCCTGTAGGCCCCGCCTCCCAAAACTGCAACCTAATTCTCAACATATGTTTCTTTGGAGGGACACATTTAAAACCACAGCACTTGAGAAGGTGTAGAAATGCAAATTTATGAGACCCTACCCAGATCTACTAAATCAGCATTCCTAGTAATTCTGAGTTATGATAAAAATTTTCAATTCATAATTGCTAAGTCATGGAAGAAACCCAAGTGCCCATCGATCCACGAATGGATTAATAAATTGTGGTACATGTATACCATGGAATATTACGCAGCCTTCAAGAAAGATGGAGACTTTACCTCTTTCTTGTTTACATGGATGAGGCTGGAACATATTCTTCTTAGCAAAGTAGCTCAAGAATGGAAGAAAAAGTATCCAATGTACTCAGCCCTACTATGAAGCTAATTTATAGCTTTCACATGAAGGCTACAACCCAATTATATCACAAGAATATGGGGAAAGGAGCAAGGGAAGGGAGGAGAGGAGGGAGGTTTAGTGGAGGAAGGGTAATTGGTGAAGCCACACCTACAGTGCATCTTAGAAGGGTACAGGAGAAACTTAGTAAATGCAGAATACAAATGTCTTCATACAATAACTAAGAAAAGGCCTTGAAGGCTATGTTAAAGAGTTTGATGAAAATATTTCAGATTGTATATGAAACCAACACATTGTACCCCCTGATTGCACTAATGTGCACAGCTATGACTTAATAATAAAAATAAATAAATAAATAAATATTTTGTAAAAAAAAAAATTTGAGAACTACTGCCTTAAGGGACAAGCATATGACAAAATGTTTCATTTTTCTTTGCTTGAAGATTTTAACATTGTAAATAGTTCTTTTTTTACCCCCAAAGTAAATCAAAGTTTCTAATAATACATATACTTATAAGTATCAAAGTCATAATTGTTCCTGCTTGTTTAACATAAGTTAGCTGACTCTAAGCGTCTTATACTTATCTATCTTATGTTAAATATGTTAAGTAAATTAGGTATATTAAAAACCATCTAGTTTACCAGCTGCTAACTTTTTTTTTTTTAATTGAGTATTCACAAATATGTCTGGAAAGTAGTCATTCAGCTTATGGTATGATACTTTGAATAACTTGTGGACAATAAAATAATGTTGCCATTATACATTATTTTTTTCTGATAATAGGCCAATGGCTCTTTTTTGAAAACTGTTTAGATGTTTATTGATACAAAATATCGTTTAAAAGAATATTTATTAATTGTTGAGTTTTTAGAAATCCTGAAAATTGAACAGTTGGTTTCTATTTCTATTTAAAGCATCTCAATAAAAGGAATGAGTAAGTTCACACAAGCTAAGCTAATGTTCTGCTAGGCACCTCAACACCCCAAATGTTTTTTTTATTTTATTTTTTTTTTTGAGACAGAGTCTCAACCTGTCACCCTGGGTAGAGTGCTGTGGCATCACAGCTCACAGCAACCTCCAACTCTTAGGCTCAAGCGATTCTCTTGACTCAGCCTCCTGAGTAGCTGGGACTACAGGTGCCTGCAACAATGCCCGGCTATTTTTTTTTTCCCCCATGGGATTTTCTTGTTTATTGTATGAAAACATTTGTATTCTGCATTTAGTAAGTTTCACCTGTACCCTTCTAAGATGCACCATAAGATGCATCACTGGCTATTTTTTTGTTGCAGTTGTCATTGCTGTTTAGCAGGCCTGGATTGGGTTTGAAGCCGCCAACTTTGGTATATGTGGCCAGTGCCGTAACCACTGTGCTATAGGCATCAAGTCTCAAAACTCTAGATTTTAAAAAAATGTATTCATTCAGAATTTGTCACATTTGATTTATATTGTGATTGGAATCGTTTCTGCACTTCGAATTTTCTTGGAATGACACATAATGTATGTGAATATCCTCATTTGATTAATTCATTAAAGAAGGATGGCAAAGAGCAAGCTAAAAGTTAACCAAAAGTGTTATCCAGATCTTTGAAACACTAAGAAAAACAAACAAACAAAAGTATTATCTTGTGAGAATTTCCCTAAACATTTCCATATAGTTTATGGAAGAAACTTTAATCATTACAGTGGAAAATGTATCATAAACAAAGAACAGCATCAGTAGTAACAGTAGCGAAAAGCAATGATTCCTCTGTTGTTTAAGTGACTCTGCCCTCAACTGACTGCATTTCAAAGATTCAGAGATTGCAGCAGTGACTTTGCAAAGTACACACTTTTAATTCCTATGTAACATAAGCTAGAGAATTGCAGGCTTGAACTAAGCACTGATATTTTGTCACCTAAAATTCAGTGCTTTAGTGGGAAGAGTCACAGCAACTCTGGAAGGCTTGGTTTTTAATGATGATCTACAAAGCAAAATAATACAACATTTATTTGTGCCTGTACTCAAATGCCCTAGAATTCCAGTAGGTCTCATGATTTCTACAATGTTTAATGAACAAAGGTTGGGGGATTAATTAACCTTCATCAGAGTGTTGGTGGCTTTATTCGTATGCTTATCTTTCTTTTTTTAAAATCAAATATGCTATATTTTGTTCATGTCAAAAGTATAAGAAATACCCATTCCTGTATATTTCATCTTCTTTCTTCCTCCTTCTTCCTTTTCTCTGTCAGTATAAAAATCAGGATTTTTATCATGCTAAATAAACATCATTAAGGCTCCTGTACTTTTATAGGTTGCTACAGAAAGCTATAAACCAATTTATAGCTAAACATGTTTTTGCTTAACTTAATTTTCATTAATTAGAGTACTCTCATATAAGCTCCACTCAAAGAAATTAAAATTATGTTTTTCTTGGACAGAACTTAACTTTTTTTTTCATTCTCTTATTTCAGGAAAATAAAATTGGATTTATTTCCTTTGAAAAGTAATAAGGTAATCATAGTAAGAAAAAACATAGAAAATCTGAAGAAGAGTTCTAGAAATGCTGACTAAGTGTATTTTATTGTATACATTAGTATTATTTCATCTTTTAGATAAAAGATTTATTTCATCTTTCCTTCATTTCATCTTTTGCTACTCGAATCTGGTGCATCAATTAATTAAATTGTTATGGATATAAATAAAGTAAATTTTTCATCAGAAGATATCATTTTCAGATACTCTCCAGGGTCTTATGAAATGCTGAAATATTAGTCATACTTTTGGATTTAACCAAACTATCAGATGCATTTTATTTTATTCTTCTTAACTGCTGAACATCACTAAAACACTAAGTTCACTTTTCTAAAGCTAAAGTTATGTTATTTTCTCCTAAATGGAAGGTTGTTCAGTATATAGGAAACAAATTTTAAGCTCTTTGAATAAATATAAAAATCTATAGCTCTCTGATCAGTAAATAGTTTGAAAGATACAGGGCAACCTGCAGAAGAAAAATAAACCCCCCAGGCAAAGTACATTTGGAGTAAACCATAAAGGACAACACAAATTCAGCAAAAAAAAAAAAAGAATTCCATTATACATAGTGTTGATTTTCAAAAGCCAGAGAGATGTCTTAATGCTTAAAAATAATAGTAGCACATCACCTATTTACTATGTCAGAATTGAAGGCTTTATAAATATCCTATATATTGTACATGTTGCCGTTGAATACTAGGTCAAGACATAATTGAGTAAATAACATACATTATCAACATTGTAGTTTGAAGAAAAAGATAGTGAAGAAAAAAGGAAGGAGAGAAAAAGTGAGAGAGGGCAAAATAGGGAGAGTGAGAGAACAGGGGAGGTGAAGAAAAGAGAGAATACAAAATGATGGCTATACTATGTGGAGTGGAAATTACTTAAAGGAAAGACTAATTTGGAGTGGATATTTTTCCTAATCTAAATTGCAAATGTTTTGAATTTAGCCTAATTCCTTGAGAAATTAGAAACTTAGAGGATAAACTCTGATAAAAATTGAGTGAAAAACACGTTAAGTTTATGAACTATTAAGGGAGACAAGAAAAGAACAGTAAATATTGTTTCTAGCACCTCCATTAACAATGTCCCATAGCTAGTAACAGATTCAGCTTCAGAGAAACATACTTAGCATAGTCTAAGTTTTTTGAGACATGGATTATATATATAATTATTTTTATCATGCCCAGGTGTCCCTACTTATATAAGTAGGATAGTTTGATACTCACAAGTATCAAATCTAAAGTATTTTACTAGCTAGGAGATTGGACCTTTGGAGACATAGTGAACCACCATCCACTGACAGAAGCATTCCATGGCAGGGCCGCCATGAAAAGGCAGGAATTCCGGGTGCCTTCAATAACACTTCCTATTCATAAATCCAGTACTTTAATGCCTGGCTAATGATAATATGTGGATATACTGGATACATACTGGATGCTGTTTCTATGTTTATTCATAATTTCTTTATGAAATACTGGATAAAACATCTGTAAGCACCTCAGAATTATTAGATACAAATTAAATTGCAATATAAATATAAATCCAGAATGTGTAACTCTAAATATTTAACAATAAGTATGATATGGGCATTAACCAACTGGAAGGACTATCGTATGTCTAAATAAGCTAGCAAAATTATATGTCTGTTAATTTATACCGCTGATGCATCTGTTAATTCTAGCACAGTGCTATGATGTTATTTAATGTAGCTTTATGATATACTTCACTGTCTTAACTGGCCTACATCACTCCTGTTAGAATTCATTTTTCAGATTTTGTTCTGCTTAATGACATATTTTCTTCCACTAATACATTGAAATAATGTGGCTAAATTACAGCATGATTTATGGTTACATTGTATTAAAATTATTAATTAACTTGTTTTTACAGCAAATACTTGTTGGCGCTCATGTCGGCCAATTTTACTTTGAGGTGAATAATCTTATAATAATAAATTTAACCTTTCCAATGAAGAAACAAAATGCTCTCAATTAACTTTCTTTTTATAGTTTTCAGTAATTTTTCATAGTTCTCCTAATATTAATGGTGAATATTTTAGTTGATTTCGAAAAGTGTTATTTATATATTTCCTATTATAAATGTCTGGTTTGATAACATTTGAAATTATACCTTGCACAAAAATTTTCCATATTTTGTAATATTACTGTAACTAGATAACTTTAAGATTCTCCTATTGGAGAATCATTATCAGTTAATAATCTTGTGTTTTCTAGGGAAAAAATCTAGTAAAAAGGATGAGAGTTTCCTAAATTATTTTCCCTCAATAAAGTTCTGTAATCTTGCACAAGCTATTTGAATGTGAACATCTGTTTATCTGACACCAAACTTTTCATCCTGTAAAGAAGTGTACAGTCTTAAGTCTGAAAGTTAAATTATGTCAATATTCATCATTTTTGAATAAAATTATACACACATAATCATCATTATAATATATCATGTGGTATTAATTGTTCTTTGGTTTTTATGAGGTTAGCATTTGAATTTTAAACAAGTTTATGTATTATAATTAAAGATTGCAAATTTAAATAAATTTGGGAACCACATAAGCAACATTAATAAATAGATTGGGGATGGTGCCTGTGGCTCAGTGGGTAGAGTGCAGGTCGCATATACTGAGGGTGGTGAGTTCGAACCCAGCCCTGGCCAAACTGCAACAACAACAACAACAAAAAGAAATCTCTTCAGGCGGTGCCTGTGGCTCAAAGGATTAGGGTGCCGGCCCCATATACTGGAGGTGGTGGGTTCAAACCCAGCCCTGGCCAAAAACAAAACATAAATAAATAAATAGATTGAGTATGGTTAATATTGTAATATACTGGAATAATTAGAGAAAGAGATGTACACTTAAATATCCTCATCATTATTAATAAATTTGAAAAGAGTAAAGAATGTAATTGTTTACTCTCCAAATGGATAAAGAATATATCAAATAAAATCAGGAATAAAAAATTAATAAAGTAAACTCTGAAAATGAAAATTAGTTAAACAAATGAATAAATTCAAGAACTATTTTGTTAAATAACCAATAACATATGCTATTATATACTATAATCTTCTTTTAAGCCTAACTATTAAAATATAGGAACAGTACTAAGAAAAACTGGGAGAGATAAAAAGAATCACAGGCAATTCTTACAGCAATTCATTTGCAGCATTTTGAAAAATTAGACAAAATGGAAGATTTCCTGGAGAAATATAAATTTTCAAAATCACCCCAAAGGCAAGCAGGAATCTTATTCTCCAAGTATCATAGAAGATATTGGAAAGAAGATTAGCAATCATCAATATCAAAGGCCTGTGGATCAGATGGCTCCATAGCTAGCTGAACATTATTTAGCTTTTAAAAACCAGATAATGTTGGGTGGTGCCTGTGGGTCAAAACAGTAGGGCGCTGGCCCCATATGCCAGAGGTGGCAGGTTCAAACCCAGCCCCAGCCAAAAACCGTAAAAAACCCCCCAAAACATAATGTCAATGGTAGTAAAATAACTCCAGTTTTTAAAGAGAAACCAAAACTTTCATATTGGTGTAAAATACCTTAATTTTTCAACTTTTAGAATTAATTCGTATTTTTATATTTACTAATTGTACAAAATCATTTTGTGGAGTATATTGGCCACTTGTTTAAAAAGTTTTATTATTAGGATTAAGAGCTGTGTATTGGTTACTGAACTCTATTTAGAAATGTTTGAAGAATATATTCTAAGAAATTTGTCTGCTTAAGAACATGTATGTGTGTATAGGTGTGGGGGGTGGGGACGGTGTAAGAACATGTATGTGTGTATAGGTGTGTGTGGGGGTGGGGACGGGTTCTGGGGAGAAGGAAAGAGAAAAAAAGACAATTTTTTCCCCTGACTCTGTTCTCATGTTATACACACTGTTTAGTTACAGTGTCTATAACCAAGGCTCCATCCTGTAGGATCAGCTCTTGTTTGTCAAATTCTTCTATTCAGTCCATGGCATTGTTAAATAATAAGTGGGATGCTTTTTGAGCTGCTTTCCTCAGAAGTAAAGGGGTTTCTATGGCCTGACTCCAACGGGGTAAGCATATTCTTCCCACCTAGTTGTATTTTGCCTTTGGAAGGGTGAAGAGGAAAGCTTACCTGTGTTTCATTTTCTGTATATTGTTTGAATTATCTGGGTAGTGTTAGGCACTAACAGAACCACTTTGTAAAACAGAATCACTTTGCCAATTAGCCTTTAGACCAAATGCCAAGCCAGAAATAAATGAGAATTAAATCATTCTGACTGAATTTTTGCCTTTGATCTGCTTCACTAGGGAGGGCCCTCCCGCAGTGGCCCTCTGACCTTCTAGTTTCGCTGCGATCCATTACATTGTGTCAGTTCTGATTCACTCTAATGGAGACTGTGCTTGTTAAGAGCATTTTGGTGCCACTGACCCGGGAACACTCTGATTTTATATAAACTCCAACATTGTTAGTCCTTGAGAAGCTGGCATAAGATGAGGAGTGATTAAATATTCATTATTAAATAATTGGAATGCTTCCTAAAGTGAAATTTATTTAGAGGGCAGAGATAAAAATGTGCCCTAACATGAACTTTCTAACTTAATCTGTCAAACAGTATATTTCAGTCTTGGAAATTTCAGTTCTTTTTTGGAAAAAAATAAATGCCTAAAGCATGATTTGTACAGAATAATATTATATTGTTTAAGGCAATAAGGCTAATTAAGACTTAGTTCACAGCAATGTTTTTAAAATTTGGCAATTAAAAAAAATTGACAATTTAAGTACACTATGGCCCTTTTAGTCAATGTATTTAGGACTTGTTGGTAAAATAAATTATGCTTTAGAAGCCTCTATATTATATATTTAATCAATAGAACAAAGCTTGTTTGTCAAAGTCAAGTTACCAACTTCAGTAAGAAAGAGAACACTTAAATTCATTTGAGAGCAAGGGGAGCTTTTGCCCAGATTCAGTTTAATGGTATTGAAACTGAAATTAGAAACTAACATTTTAATGGCAAGAAAATAAAATGGTAAACTATGTCATACGAGACAATAGTAAAACAATGAGGAATCTATTGCTATAACTAATTTTGAGAAAAATACCCATCTATTATATACATTTATTTAGAGTATGTATATAGGACTTTACACACTGTCTAGAATTAATCTCTCACATTGAATTTTGCAGAGCATTTCCTAGTTAAGTACCTCTAACAAAATGAACAACAAATTCTCTTTCTCTCCCCCTTCACCCTGCTCTAATTTTTTCATTACACAGTTTTGTGCTCAGAAAGAACATGCTTCCTTAAAAACCCCTAGCAATTAGCAGATGCCCGGCAGCATGAGATTTAGTTATTCATATCAGTGTTAGGACACACATTAAATATATTAAGTCAGAATAAATCTTACCACAATTTTCTATAGAAAAATAAATGCTATAATAAATGTAAGTAAAATTATTCCCAAAGGTGATTGAAATACATCATATCTGAAGAGGCACCTGGAATCCATCAAACAGAAAATAACCTCAGCATGACACTGTTTCAAGAGAAGTTGCTCAGTGCATGATGAACAAGGAAGAATATGTAAAGGTTCATGTGAAGCAGCACAAAAAATATAACTCTAGAGAGAATAGTATAGTTTTCCTGATTGCAATATATATTATATTATTTGGGGGAAAAATTATAATACCTTCAGGCATAAATAAAAGTGCCTTTAGGTAACCCTTATCCTACCCTGAAGAATGTATAATAATTCTTCAAATTTAACTGTTTTTGGCACCATACCCAAATATTTACACGTGCAACTTTAAGGGCAAATAACATAAACACATTATTATATTCATATTTTTACTAAAATTTAAAAACTTTTGACATAAAACAGTATCAAAAATATATAGTAGAAATCTACATGTTTATAACCATTTTAAAGAGGCATCAACATTTTCCAGATTAATTTCATACTTTTTTGGCTAGGCATGGTTGGTTTATGCCTATAATCCTAGCACTCTGGGAGGCTAAGGTGGGTGGATAGCCTGAGCTCAGGATTTGAGACACTCCTGAACAAGAGTGACACCTTTTCTCTGCTAAATATAAAAAAAAAAAAAACAGTTGAGATTTGTGACGGGCTCCTGTAGTGACAGCTACTTGGGAAGCTGAGGCAGGAGGATGACTTGAGCCCAAGAGTTGAGGTTGCCATGAGCTATTATGCTATGGCACTCAACATAGAACGATAGAGTGAGACTCCATCTCAAACAAAAAAGAAAAATATATACATATATAAAATGGAAAGAATATTTAGCTAACACTTTTTCTTCTTTTCTCTCCTCTTCTCTCCCTTATTTTCAGGAGTCATTTTGCCTGTAATGATATGCCTAGAAATAGACATGCTGAGTTTCATTAATGATGGATAGTGTCTTGGGAGGATATCATTCTACTAATATGTTCATATAATCCCAACTTGATATGCTCTAACCTAAAAGCTACATAGCTTATGTAAAACCATAGGAGAAAAATAGACTAATATAAACAATGTGATTCATATTTGCAGCAGGTATAGAATAGAGAGGAAAGCAGAAAAAACATAGAGTTTCAATAGTCTGTAATTGTCACCTGATCATGATATCATAGTTGTTGTTTAGAACTTCCTTCTTTCACTAACCATTTCATGCTTTCTGCATCCCTGCAAAATAGCTTTAGTGTTAGAGTTTTGTTTGTTATTGTTATTATTGATGCTTTTCATGGTAGGGTGTACACAAAACGCTTTCCTGAAATTCCTGAGTAATTAAAGATTTTTCTTCTTAGGTTTTTTTTTAACACCCTATCAATATGTACCAATACATATGTGAAAATACTGTGAGTTAGTCCAAAGAATCTCTTGAGTTCCAGACAGACACCGTATGCCTGCATCTCTGCTCTCTTGATGATCGTAATCAGTCTCCCTGTTTACTTTGTGGTTTCAATTGCTTGACAGTGTAAAATTGTCAAGTGGCAATTAAAACATGGAAGGTTTCTTTGCCCTACTGAGTTTATTCCTCCCTTGAATATTAAAATAGCATAACTCAAATGGGAGAAAGAGTGAACAAAATTTGAGAATAAGTTATTTGACATAACAATGAGAAACACTTCTCTCACTTCTACCCCTCTGTACTCTGGCATTCTGGGACATGGATAACATTGTATATTGGTTATTAATTTATAATATCTGTCTCATCTTGCACCACAAACTCACAAACAGTGTTGCTTCCTAGCTGGCAACAACACTGAGTATTCAGCAAAATAAACCATTATGCTTATTTATAAAGCTGGCTGCTTCTAGATATTGGGATTCATGATAAGACTGGTGAATTTAATAGCCATGCACGTATTAATCAGTTCTCTTATGTGATAATGAGCTATCTGATCAAGAAGAAATATTATATGGTATATTTTAGCAGTAAATGAGGCACTGAGTGTCTCCAGAAAACTTCAGAACAGCTTCAGAAATATCATGGACAGGAAAGGTAAACTCACATTCAGATTATTGTGTATTCTAGTATGGAAACATCTATCAACTTTATGATGGAATGTGCCCAGTGTAATCAACCAACATAGGTAATTAACTGGCCTCTTATGTACAAGTGCTATATCAAGGATTTAGTGTTGATTTCTTTTGTTGGCGTAACTATAGTAGTTTTCAAGAATGCTGGTGATGAACTAGTGAATGCCTTCATAAAGATTTTATACGCCACTATTTCCCGGGACATTATTAAAGAGCAAGAATGTATAGCTAAAGATAAGTCCTATTCCTACTTTACTGTCATCCTGTGTGTTTTATTTAATCTTTTGCACTTTATTAAGAAAGTTTAGGACATTAAACAGTATTTAATTTAGGGCATTGTTGAGTTTTATTTTGGTCACTATATCTAGAAATCAGTGGTTGTTTTCTGAAACTGCTCTACTGAATCCAGAATACTCATTATTATATCTACATTGATAAATATGGCCTAATCTCAAGTGATTTTCCTTCCTCTTTAGTTCACTACTCTTAAAATTCATCCCTACACATTTTCTTCATGTTTTTGCTGCTGTAAATTACCAAAACTTTCCAAGTATTTTGGTGTATTAGCTACGTTCTCCTTAGCCAGATCTTGCTTTTTTCCCCTAGGACATGCTAGATGTGACACTGTGGGGGTGAGAATGGAGCAAGAAAAAATACTGGTGTGTCATTACAAGGGGGATACATCAAGTGTATTATGATATTGTCTTTAAGTAACATAGAAATAGTATCATCAGACATATTACTATTATTTGGATGTGTTCCCCACATTTTATGGTTTGGACACTTGATAATACACAATGTGTAGTGTTGGGAGGTGTTGAGGTGGAGGATTAATTTTTCACACTAAAATTAATGCCTATATTAAAAGAGTAGGTTCCTTATAATGGCTCAGTTGGGTCCCTTCTCACCTTTTTTTGCCATTCTACCATATAGTGCTACACCAAAGAGGTCCTTGGAAGGTGCCAGCTCCTCTGTACTGAACTTCCTAAACTCTAGAATGATGAGCAAATTTCTGTGTTTTTATAACTTACTCAGTCTCAGGCATTCTGTTATATAAAAATAAATTGAGGACAGTGTCTGAGGCTTATCGAGTGGGGCACCGGCTCCATATACCGAAGGTGGCGGGTTCAAACCCGGCCTCGGCCGAACTGCAAAAACAGAAAAAATAGCAGGGCGTTGTGGCGGGCGCCTGTAGTCTCAGCTACTCGGGAGGCTGAGGCAAGAGAATCGCCTAAGCCTAGGAGTTGGAGGTTGCTGTGAGCTGTGTGATGCCACGGCACTCCAACGAGGGCGATAAAGTGAGACTATGTCTCTACAGAAAAAAAAAAAAAAGAAGAAGAAGAAAGAAAAAGAAATGGAGTAAGATGCATATAGAGAAATCTACTTCTGTGGGCAATTGAGATCATGCCTCCTATGTCTCAAGGTGTCTAATTGGGTCCATTGTAATTATTGGAGACTCACTTCCCAATTGGTACCCAAGTCTTATACACCTGTAAGACACATGCACAAATTATAGATCTAATTTATCTCATAATCTTGCAACCTACAAGTTCAGATTCCATGCCTGATTTCTGGGTACATCAGACCTCTCTCCAAAAAACATGATGTATTGATTTAGGGAGATCATAAAACCTTTTTGTTCCTCTCATCTGAGCATAGGAAGCTCTTAGCTTGCTATTTTCTCCTAATCATTCCATTATAGCCATAAGCAGGCAGTGTCCCACCTGCTTTTGTGTTCTTCTTTCTTCACACAGGGTTGGATTCCAGCATCTACTTTATCCACTGAAGGCTAGTCTTCACTGCCACATTATTCCGTGTGATCTGAGGTGAAAATTTGTATAAGCATTTGACAATGAATACTTGTGGGTTTGTTTCACAGCTGAAGAACTCAGAGCTGAGAGAGCCCAAATCTTTTGTCATGAGCTTCAAAAAATCTGTCAAACCTTTACATAGATAAATATAATTCGTATTATCTTTATCATACTGAGAATTAAACCAAAATGACCTCTACTCCAGAAACACATAGTTTATCTTCCAAAGTTGTGCACTATACAAACATCCTTGACAAGGTCATTGAAGAAAAGAGATAATTAATGCCTTGCTCACACAAATGTGCTTGCAAGGAATGGTTGCACAGCAGACTAAATTTTAGCTATAGTTATAGGTATATGGACTGTGCTTGAACATCAAAGTCCTGTTGTGGCCTGCAACTTTTACTTCATTAGCCATTCCAATTATTCTAAACAACTGATTCTGTTTTTAAGTATTGGTGCTTGAATTACCAAGAGTAGTTTCTGCTTCCTGCTACACTACATGTCTTTAAGTTGGTTCCCTAGAATGAGAAGCTGGGGTAGAGATTTAGGTGCAGCTGTCCTTTTAGGGAATACTCTAAGGGAAACAACTTTAGATAAAGAGAAGAACAAGACTGTGTAGATGAAGAAGCCAAATCACCATGTGGTTGCAACAGAGATCCCAGCCAATCTCACAAGGAGCTCTGAAGCTGGGTTGGCCTTT
The DNA here is from genome assembly GCA_963573935.1 of Arctocebus calabarensis. Classification (NCBI taxonomy): domain Eukaryota; kingdom Metazoa; phylum Chordata; class Mammalia; order Primates; family Lorisidae; genus Arctocebus; species Arctocebus calabarensis. Next base: position 17,635 of record CAUYON010207877.1, read on the forward strand.
CTGCATCACTAAATTTGAGCATCTATGCAGGTGTCTTTTTATTACCCTGGTGCAATGGTCAGATATAAACACAGTGTAATAAAATCATGGTTTTAAGCTTGCTTCTTTGCCTTTAATAATTAAGTCATTTTCTTATGATCCAGGAGACTGGTGTCCTCGGTCAACGTTTGTGAAATTGTGGCAGACTGTACTGAAAGTGTGCAATAGTATAAATTCTCAGATCCTTCATAGTCCTTGATATCAGGAAGCTATTGTTGCTTCATCATGGCTGACTGTCATACCCCTGAACTTGATGATCAGCCACTGTACTATGACATCTCTCTGCTATGATTTTATTTATTTTAAAATTTGGCAAAAGGTTTTTGTGACCGAATATAGCGACTATGTAATATTCCATGTACTGATGAGAAGAATGTGCTTTCAGCAGCTATTGAATAAAATAATTTGTACAGTGCAGTTTTGTTGATATCCTGTCTGTATGAACTGTCCAACGACAAGTGTGGGGTTTTGAACCCCAGAGCTATCATTAAATTGTGGTCCATCTTTCCTTTTAGCTCTAATATTACATTTGCTTTATGTATCTGTATACTCCATGTTCAGTGAACAGATGTTTATAATTATTATATGTTCTTGCTGAATTGATCCCTTTTTGTTATAATGCCTTCTTTGTCTCTTTTTATGTTTGAGTTATAGTCTATTTTATCTGATATAATGTTAGCTACTCCTGTTTGCTTTTCATTACTGTTTTTGTGAAATATCACTTCCCAACTTTTCACTTTCAGTTTGAATTTATTACAGGTGAAATGAGTTTCTGGTTGGCAGAATAAAGTTGAATCTTATTTATTTATTTTTTATTCCTTAGCCAGTCTATAAGTTTTAATTAGAGAATTTAAGCTATATACATTCAAAGTTGAATTGCTAAATTAGGATTTTCTCCTGTTATTTTGTTAATTGTTTTTCTGATGGTTTTGTATATATTTTGCTTCTTTGTTTCTCTCTGGTTATCTTTGTGGCTTGGTGGTTTTCTGTAGTGATAACATTTGCTCCTTTCTCTTTCTAATTTCTGTGTCTGCTGTACTAGTGAGTTTTATACTTCATACTTTTGCTTATTTTCATAATGGTAGATATTATTCTTCTGCTTCCAGTGGTAGGACTAATTTAAGCATCTTTTTTTTTTTCCTTATAAAGATGTGTCAAGTAATGATAAATTTTCTTGATTTTTCTTATCTATGAAAGACTTTATTTCTGCAATTTCAAATGGTTAGCTCTGGGGCATATAGTATTCTTGGCAGACAATGTTTTTTTCCACAGCACTTTGAATATATCATCCTATTCTTTTCTTAATACATTTTTGAAAATGTGAAAAGGAGACTCAGTGAACCAAGGATAGTCTCTTCAAGAAATAGTTGTGGAAAACTAGATATTCCCAGAAAGTGGACAGATTTGAGATAGAAAGTGATCTATTTTACTTTTTCCAAAGGACTTAACATCTCCCCCTCTTCAGGCCAGTGGGCACTTTCAATACTGCATTAGTCAAAATTCTTGAGAATTATATATATATAGAGAGAGAACAGAAATATTGAATTTCTAAATGAGCCTAATTTGATTTGATCAAATAATATTTTACAAAAAAAATTTAATGATTTAATTGTATAGGTCAAATTTAAGATAGATAATTCTTGTGTATAAAGTTGCATGATGTTTTTCTTTTAGAAATTAGTGTATACATTTAAAATTTTGACTATGCAGTATGAGTTGAATGAATAGATTTTACCATAATCTTTCATTTCAGTACAAAGAATTTTAGTTGACAAGCACATTGATCCATGAAGGCTATAAATAAAATATAGAAAGTCAATGAAATAAGGTTTTTGAAATTAAAATGCAATCACTGTTTTCCACATGGAAAATGAACATGAAAGTTTCTTTTGTACAGGAGAAATCTATAAAAACTACAGTGTAAGGGGGCTTTGTTATTGAGTACTTTGTATATTTATAGATAAAAATTAGTGGAAAAATGAGTACTTCAAAATATAGTTTAGAATTTCACAGATGAATAAAGAGGAAGAAGAAAGTTAAAAACTAATAAAGTGAGACAACAACAACAAATAATAACAGTATTATTAATAATAATAATGTTGGTTAAAAACAATAGTTAGAAGGTTAGTTAATACCTGAAGAGTTAATTTAGGGACATGTAAGTGATTAAATAAAGTTAAGATGTAAAAATGGTATTGAAGGACTCTACAGGATTATGAGATAGGATATTCAGAATATATTTTCAAGGATAGAGGGGAACAGCACAAAATAGTAATAAGAATATTATTAATAAAACCTGGGTAGCATTCAGGAAAGATAGTATTTTTTATGTAAAAATTTGATTTGAGGGCTTTTTGCATTGTTTATGAGAAGAGAATAATGTGACTTTTCTTGCTTATAATATAATACAGAATTTGAGAGTGTTGCTTAGAGTGGGCAGTAAAGCTTAGTTATTCAACTGTAGTCTATTAGCCAAAATACATATTATTTACATTCTTTAAATGAATTTTATTATACCTTTTCCTTTAATTTTAAATGAAAATAGGAGAAAGATAATGAAAATATTTTTCAACAATTATTTATAATAATAGACAATGTAACATTCTTATTCTTATTTAGAAGATTTTCAAATAAGAAATGAGGATGTAAAATATCAGGTTTATGAAAACTATTTGTTCCAAGAAGAAATGCAAGAGGGAAAATAAGTATTTTTTGCATTTATGAAGGCAGGTAAGGCAGACATTATGTTGGGTAGGAAAGGATAGAAGTTTTTAATGTCTTTTATGAATGTTCTAATAGAAATTGAATTAAATAAAAATTATATGAATATCCTAACTCTCCTAACAAATATGTAGCATTGATTTTTTTCTGTATATACAGACTACCTGGCTAGTATGTATTCATACTGAAATGATACTAACTCAACTTCTATTTAAAAATTCATGTCATGAAAAATGCTAAATTTAGTACTTTCTTTTGGGGGATTTATTTCTTTTGTATTGTGTATATTTACTTTTTAATGTGAGGTGGCCATAAAGTTCATGTGCAATTTAAAATTAGACACAGACTGTAAGAAACTCTGTGTATAACAAAAATATCACCACCATTGTATTAATGGTGCTAACAGTAATACTATTTACCATATAAAATTAAAACATTTTTGACATCACGAATATAATTCAGGTAGAGTTTTAAAATCTTTTCTAGATTCAGGAGGCTTTTTAAGGAAGAAAATTAGAAAAAAATTTTTGAAATCGTTAGTTATTTATTTGTTTACTATTTTATAATATATTCATTCAGAAGTATTTTTTAGTACCTCTACCATTTGAATTTTTTAAAATAAAGTTCAGCTAAAAAATAGAAAATTAAAAATTTAAACTTTCAAACAGTTATTACATGTATGCTCACTAAATAGAGGACTTATGGGAAATTGATCACTTTTGTATGATAGCCTCATTGTTTAGCAATACTCCGTCATGTATGTTCCTAGCTCTCACTTGTGCATCGATCATCCCCACATGGGGCTGGATTTATGGGCAAGCAACCCATTTGCATGGGACCCTGAGTTTAGAAGGGTCACATGCTTGGGTTTCATGCTCTGCTGTCATCATCTTAAAATTATTAATTTTTGAACAAAATATGTTGTATTTTCATATTGCTCTAACCCTGAAAATTTTATAACTGGTCCTGTCTCCAAGTCACAGATAATCTCTTCCATCTTCAGGAAGTCAGTGACTCCTATGTCTTGCATCCACTGCTTTCGACTTCCCCCCAAAGCAGAAATCAGAGTACTAAAGGCTTTTGTTCTGGCTATTCCTAACACCAATTCCAACACTCTGCATACCTGGGCATCTTATATGCTTCCAAGAAATGGAGGGAATGACTCATTGCGCATGTCATCTGTATTCCAAAGAGTCGCAAAGTGTTGAGAAATCACCCATCAAAGCAGCATCTCTGGAACCATCATTCCCTTTGTCTCCACTGGTAAGGCCGGGCAGGGAAGTGGTCTGCTTCACACCTGTTCAGTTACCTGTGTTAGGTCAAGTATGAGCAGGATGGATGGGGGTGCCATTAGGCTATTTTAGACTGGCTTGGGCCAGGTTGACCAAGTCTCTTATGGTAATGGGGCTAATGGAGACTTTGCAGGTGGGTTGTTTGGGGGAGCTGAGATTTTGGGGGGGAGGGCATGAATTAATGTCCCTGGGTCCTTCTGATGTGGACAGATAGGTACAGATTGTTATGGGTACATGTTATCGGAACAGAGTTGATCAAGGGAGTTTCCAAGAAATAGCTGACACTCCTCAAAGTTAAAATCTATACTTTACACGTTCTTCAGGGCCTTTGGTTGCTAGGACAGGGCCTGATTTGCTATCCAAACCTTTAAAGTAAACGTTTTCCTTTCTTGCTAAAACTTTACGTGCTTTTGCTCTCTTTAGTTATATTGGCAACTACTGTTAGCCATGAGCGCTACCCTAACATCAGTGACTGTCTTTTATTAATCTTATAGTCCTCTGCCTTATCCTTTCTTTGTCATCTTCTTGAGTTTCTTTATTCCCTCCTTTTTATTGTTATTACTTCTACCTTTTATTTATATAAATGTATGGGATACAAGTGCAATTTTCTTACATGAATATTTTATCCCAGCATCTTTTTTCCTTTTGTCTCTAAGCAGAGCCCATCACTTTATTTCTAGCAAACAAACAAACAAAAACAAATAAGTAAAAACCACTTTAGCATACAAACTCATGTGCAGTAAAACTTGCTTATCATCAATCTTCAAAAATACTCAAGACTCAGGTTAGGCAAAGAAAAGTTACTTTATTACAAAGGCAGAAAAGGAATTTTACGTGACCAATGAAGTAAAAATATAAAATTATAGTAGTTACTTTATAGGTGCAGTATTTAAAAAAGGGTCTGGGTTAGCGCTCAATAATATTTATGCCTGAAATTTTTACTTTTTTATATGATAATTCATACATTGGTACCAAGCAATCCCTGTCATTCAAATGAACTCATGTTTTACTTAATGAAGATGGCCACAAGCTATCTTAGTTGGCTATGGCTGCTGTAAGAGTGTACCACAAGCTCAGAACCACAGAAATTTATTGTGACTCAGTTCCAGAAGCTAGCTCCCTGAGTTCAGATGTCAGCAAGGATGGTTCTGGCTGAGCACTATGAAGAATCTATTCTTGGACTTTCTGGCATCAGGTAGCTTGCCAGCAATCTTCAGCATTCCTCATAGATGATATTCTTCTGGTGTCTTCACATCATAGCCCCTCCATACGTGTCATGCCCAAATTGTTCATTTGTAGGACACCACTCGTTTGTATTAGGACCCACACTAATGATCTCATTCTAACTTGATCACTCTGCAAAGAACTGTTTTCCATTGAAGGTCACAAGCCGAGGGACTGATTTAGCACTCAAACTTATCTTTTTCAGGGATACACAGTTCAATGAGTAACACAGGTCAACATAAATAAAAAAGAGGGAAAGAATCTTGAAGTAAAATGTGGTAGAAAATATGTTTTAGTATGTTATTATGCTGTGGACTTGACCTTTTGTACATAAATGACTCATCAAAGTAGAGGTTTATAAATCTGAAGTAAAATACTTTGTTTTTCTGATATATAATTTTGATTTTGAGAAATTGGAAATGGCTATATGGGGACAAGAATATCTCTTTCAGTAATTTCATAATGTTAAGATAGTTATGAATAAAATACCACATTTTATTTTCTGTCAAAGTATGACATAATATGCTGGAAAAGGTTTTTAAATCGATCTTTTCTAAAACTTATGTCAAAAGTTTTAAATGGAAACATATCTCATAAATTTCAAAAGCATACAATAATAAGTTAAAGAAGGAAAAATAATAATACTAGAAACTCAGAGAAACTCAACAATGTAATAGGAGGACAGTTCACCTAAAAAGTGCAAAGAGGCCAATATCAGAGTATAATACAAGTATTGATATTGTGTAGAATCAATATCAAAATGCAGACAGACACTGAAGTAAAAGGGATTGTATAGTGTATTGTGCAAAGTAGCTAATATCAGCGTGTAATACACACATTGATATTGTGCAAAATCAATATCAAAACATAGACATTGAAGTAAATTGGAGTATTAAAGAAAAACAAATTAACAATGCTTTTAGAAGCTTGCATAGACTCGTACATATTAAAACAACTTCATTCTTAGTGGAAACTAAGCATAAGGCTCAAAAATTACATGAGGGAAATGCACTCACCATTCCACTATTCAAAGATATTCTGATCCCTTCACCTTGATTTGAGTGTATATCTAATATGAAGCCACTATTATTTCTATAATTTTGCCACTAAAAACCTCAGCTAAAATGTTTAAGAAATTTATTATACAAGTTATGTATAAGGATAAGGAAAAACAGTAGAACTGGAAATGTGGAATTAATTTCATCTCAAATGAACAAAATCCAAATGATTGTAACCTTAATAGTTTTGTGTTTTCTTATTCCTTATTTCTAATAAAATTTTAAGAGAAAATATAAGAAATGGTTCACATAATGAATTTATTTGAAAGATATTTTTGACACTATATATTGAATCAATTTACTTCTCTTTAAGTAGAATTTAAGGAAGTCTGCAGCTTAACAAGTTCCCCAGTGATTCTTATACACACTCACATCTGCAAATCCCGGACTTTTTCCAGATCTGTGACCTTTATCCAAAAGTTAGACTTCTGTGTTTAAATTTCTGATCTCTTAACCTTGATCTTTGCAGTGCATCTTTACCCACAGAGGCCACTTAAATTGTGAGCTGAATTTTCCTCACGTTTGTAACCACAATCGTGTTTCATTTAGCTGAGTTATAGACTATGCTGTTTATAAACTCTTATCAGCATTTCTTTCCACTATGAAACTTGACTATTTTTAAGCTTTGAGATAGTGCATTGGCACAAAGGATTAACGTAACTATGTTGTTCTGAAACAGAATGGGTCTTCATATGAGTATTGGGACTGGAAATTATGATGATCTTACAGAGACCTGCTAAATAACAGTAATTGATATTATTTTTATTTCAATTTTCATCCCATTCCCACTAGGAAGGTATAATTTAGAGCTTCAAACCCAACTAGATTATTCTATTGTGGCTTGATTTTTATTTAAACTGAAGTAAGTTTACAATTTGACTATTTTAACGTAACCACAGTACTGATATGTCAGAATGTATACTTTCTACTGTACATGATGTTCTATGGCTAATATTTTAGTTCTAAGAATTTAAAATCGTTGACTATCAGTAAGTATAAGAACTTAATGCGTGACTGCTGTGTTTTTCTTTTTTACTTCTTCCCTTGCTTTGTATCAAAAATATTAGCCACTGAATGCCACTTATGATTTAAATGTACATAAGCTTAGATCATCTCAAACCTCTTGTATAGTCTCAGACCTTTAAAAATGTAGACTATTTTTAAAGGATGTGCCTGTAACTCTCTAACTGTTAATCATTGCAAATATTGTGAGATTTCTAACTTTTTAAAGAAGTTCTTCCAGTATTTTGATAAACCATTTCTTAAATTTGAAATTGATTACATTGCACTGTTCAAAAGGTAGGGAATTAGTGGATTTGCATTTCTAATACAATTATGCCATTATTTCGGGTGTAATAATCTGTTATATCATCAAAACCTTTAGCTCATTGTTTTTTTTTTCCCCTCTTAATTATGTGACTCTAATGCAAATATACCTCATCTTCTTTAACTCAAAGCAAGTAATATATTAGGCTTATATTAGTTTTGAAATCAAATTTCGTCTTGTCATGAAGTTGTGTATCACAACATAAAAAATTTCTTGACTGAGTTGATAACAAGTTAAAAGAGTAAAGTTGATCGTATATATTCTCCCTTTTAAAAAACTAGAATCAGGGCCCAATCTATTTCTCTGTCATTTGATATCCTTGCTTTCTCATAAGGCCCAGGATTCACATGAAACCTCCATATTCCCAGTGTAGCCTTGTCCCTAATTCTTGAAAATGAACTTGCTCCCTCATTGCTGATGTGAGACATCCTCTGTCACTGTCATTCTCATCTCCATGTAACTCATTCCACTCCATTTAATACCATGTACATGTGCAATGCATGTAGACCTATTTAACCCGTAGCTGGAATGAAAATGAAATCAAATAAGTAGGCACCTACACAAATTTTAGACTCTAAAATTTACTAGAGCAATTGTAGGGATGCTTAATAAATTTATGGGTGCATTTTTATTGTCTCCTTAAGCAAAGTAGACAAAGTAGTTGTAAAAATATTTAACTTTGCATACGTTCTGCATAATAAAATGCATAATAAAAAATTATAGATTAAGAAAAATACTAATCCTTGAATCTGTTAAAATAGCTTGTAACAGTATGAATAATTGCTAAATTATCTTCAGATTTTTTGTTTTAATTGCAGCTGAGGCTATTTTCTTTTCAATGTTGTGATGGTAGTGGATATGGCGAGTTTATCAGGATGGAAGCCTTCTATGAGTAAAGCTCTTGAGGGAAACCTAGATTAAAATGGAATAAGCAGAAGTAAAGCTTTTACAATCCTACTAGAAAGCTATGATTTAGTGAAATGAGGTTCCTGGAATTTAAAGATTAGATAAAAATAGAAGCTGCTTGTCAGCTCCTTTCAGCCACGGTGCTAATTGGGCAGATGGGCCACACGCTCCAGCTGGGATGTTCTGTCCCCTCAGGACATATTTGCAACCTGCTGCACACAGGTCTTTTTATGTGAAACAGCAGTTTAAATCATACTCCTGTGAAGACACACAAAATCAGATGTCTCCATGTATCAATGTATTTTTCTCTGTGACAGTAGAATTGACAATGGATGTTTTAACTTAAATAATATTCTTTTTTACTCATTTAAGAGTTGAAATATGGCATTTAGGTAAATTTCCCTTTCCTTCAATTTACTAGAAAATATTTCCTATGTAAAAAAATGTGTAGAAACAATTTAATAAAGCCCTGTGAATCCAACACAAAAGTAAGAAATAAAATATTGACATTTAGAGAAAAGAAGTCCCTTTTTACTTCTCCCCGGTGATAGTCCTTACTGAACATCCCTTCAAAAGAAAACGTTCTTTGTGATTTTGTTGAACATTCCCATTATTTTCTTTGTACGTGTGATACCTATGAATATGTTGATAAACAATCACTAGTGCTTCTGTATATTACAAATTTATAATTATAACATATCTTATTTATCACCTTGATTCCAAGTAGCTTAGTTTATTTATTTCTTCTATAATTAACATCCCACTTACAAAGATACCACACTCCTCATATGAAAGGGAGTTTGCTTCAGATGTTTTGTTATCGCACACAGTACGGCTAGCAGCATTCTTAGAATCCTTTTCCAAGTGTGCATATGCAGAAATTACTCTTTGATACGTACTCAAAAGTGGATTTGCTATCTCATAGGATATCTGCCTTTCTAAATATACTTGATATTCACAAACGATTCTAGAAGTGGGTGACTGATTTTCTCCAACAAAAATATTACTCACCATCTGGTGAAAATCATGGGCATTGATTCCCGTTTCTTTGTTGGTTCTATTTATCTGTGTAAATCCTTTTTGTTACCATTGGAGTCTTTGTCTCTATTCAAGTTGATTTTTAGTGTTTTATATATTCTGAGTATTAATGTCTTATTAGCCACATAACCTTCCAATGCATGCTTATCTGATCACATTATTTATAAGTATTTTGGGGTATGTATTTTTTTATTATTATTTTTTTTTATTGAATCATAGTTGTGTACATTAGTTCAACCATGGGGTACAGTGTGGGGGCTTCACATGCAATCTGAGATATTTTATCAACCTGATTGACATACCATTCATGATATTTTCTCGTTTGCTATATGAAAACATTTTTGATCCTTGTTTAGAAGTTTTCTCGTGACCCTTCGAATATGTACCACACATGTGATCTCACCCTTTGTCCCATCTCCCCCCACCCTCTCCCTCCCCTTCCCTCCCTCTCCCCTTTCCCCTTCTT
>CAUYON010207878.1:0-10319 GCA_963573935.1 Arctocebus calabarensis
CTTGAGCCCAGGAATTGGAGATTGCTGTGAGCTGTGATGCCATAGCACTCTATCCAGAGTGACAGCTTGAGGCTCTGTCTCAAAAAAAAAAAAAAACTGTCTATAGAAGAAACTGCGCTTACAATGAAGAAGAGAGAAGAGGAACCAAGAAATAAATCAGAAGTGTGGTCAGAGGGATACACATAGAAGGAAAACTAGAATAAGGTGGGGTCACTGAAGCCAAAATAAGAAAGAAAAAATTTAGGAAGTTAGGGTAGTCAGCCTCTGTGAAAATGAGAAAAAGGTGGCAGTGAAAAAAAAAAAAAGGTTATTGAATTTGGTAAGAAAGAAATGACTGGGAACTTCTCATATGCATTTTCCCAAGCTGATCCAACGACACATGAGGAACTATTTCTCAACAATCTGAATTATAATTGTTATCCTCAGCAAGGGAATCTTTGCCATAACCAGGTGCTTAAGCTAAAATTACTGTTCTTAGTCAAATAAGTATTTAAAGGGATCTCAATAATATCCATTTGGTCTTTGGTTTGGTTTCTGGTGACATAGTCAGTTTTGAGGATTCCATACCTAGCAGAGACTAAATCAAAGTCAAGAGTTATAATCAGCATCATGAAATACAGTGAAATTTTCTTAGAGAAAGAAGGAAGGGATCATGTTTTCTCTGCAGGAAAGCCAAGAACTTTGGGTGTCAATTTCTTGAAACACAGCATAGCACCTGTCACAAATATATCAAGTAGCATGAAAAGGTCACCTTACTTTCATGCTCAAACGTCAAGAGGGGGTTTCCCAGACTGGTAACACTCTCATTTAAGACATTCTGGAGCCCTGATTTCCATTTCAAATGATAGGTTATCTCTATTTTCGATTAAACAAGCAACTTTAACCTACTACCATGGAATTCTTCATGACTTTGGTCTCTTTGAGAATGCTAAGTTTCTGAGAAGACACCTTGGGGAAAAATCCCCTTCTTTAGTACATAAGCCCTTCCTCCTCCATCCAGGAGCTTTTGCTATTGCCTCATTAGTAGAGGCATTAGATCTTGTAGATAATAAATACCCTCTGAGAATTGTGTCAGATCTGTAGGAGCCCATTGTAACCTCAAAGTGGGTAGGTGCGAAATGTCAAGAACTCCCCAAATCTGATCAAGTTTAACTCCAACATAATCTCAGACTAGTATGAGTGTATTTGCATATTTAATACCATAGCCTATTGCTCCCTGTGGTAGGTAAAATAACGACCCAACCCAAAGAGGTCCACATCCTAATTCCTGAAACAGATAAACATGTTACCCTATGTGGCAAAAATGACTTTGTAGATATGATTAAGTTAATGGTCTTGAGGCGGGAAGATTACCTTGGATTATCTGGGTAATCACCATTCCTTCTAAGAAGGAAGCAAGAGTGTCAGAGTCAGAGGAGACGTGATGACAGAGCAGAAGGTGGGGAGAGAGGAGGGAGGGAGACAGAGAGAGAGAGAGTTCAAGATACGTTGCTACCTTTGAAAATGAAGAATGGGGGCACAAGCCAAGGATGTTGATGGTCTCTGAAAACTATAAAGGGCAAGGGAAAAGAGTCCTCTCCAGAACCTCCAGAAGGAACATAGTCCTACTGACACCTTGATTCAGCACTTCTGAACTATGGAACTGTAAGATAATGAATGTGTGGGTTGAAGCCAGTACATTTGTGCTAACTTGTCACAGCAGTCATAGGAAACCAATACATTCTCCCTCAAAAAAAATTTTTTGAGACAGAGTCTCACTATGTCACACTCAGTAGAGTGTGGTGGCATCACAGCTCACAGCAACCTCAAACTCTTGGGTTTAAGCGATTCTCTTGCCTCAGCCTTCCAAATAGCTGGGACTACAGGTGTCCGCCACAACGCTCGACTATTTTTTTGTGGTAGTTGTCATTGTTGTTTGACAGGCTGGGTTCAAACCTGCCAGGCCTGGTGTATGTGGCTGGCGCCCTAGCTGCTGATCTACAAGCGCTGAACCTTCCCTCATAATTTGTAAATTTGTACTTTTAATTGATAGGTAATTATATATTTTTATGGGATACAATAAGATGTTTTGATATATATATATATACTTTGTGAAAGGATTATATAAAACTAATCAACATTTCCAGCACCTCACATACTTGTTTTTTTTTTGCAATGAGAACATTCAAAATCTGTTCTTTTACTAATTTTGAAATATATGATATAACACATGATTATTGACTATGGTCACCAGATGATACAATAGCTCTTGGGAGAGCCTAAAAATGTATTCTACCTAACTGAAACTTTGTATCTATTGACCAATTTTGCTCATTCTTACTTGCTCCCTCCCAGACTCTAGTAGCACCCATTCTATTTTCTGCTTCGATAAGTTTGACTTATAAGTGAAATCAGGCAGTAGTTGTGCTTCTGTGCATGGCTTATTTTACTTAGCATAACTCTTAAAAAATACAGCTAAGTGCTGAAATAAATTTGCAGACTCTAGCCTTCTTTTGGGAATTCACAGTGTACATTGGTTCAGTAAAGACTCAGAAATCCTGTGGGAAAGAAACCTATTTACCTCAATGTCACCCCTGGAAAAAAACATTTTTAACTGAAAAACATCAATTGTCATCCTGCAGAACAATGTTCCTGCCTCAGAACACTGTTTTGAGGTAATGCTGCTAATAACTCATTGCACAGTAAATTGGGGCTAAAGAAAGATGTGTTAACCAAAGGAGACAGAACTGTGGAGATCTAGAAAGTGAGAAGAAACTCAATGTGTTGTTTGGTCCAGGAGAGCTCGTTCTCATGTACAAATATGAGTATTTAGTCCCTGCTGTCTGATCTATTTCTAGGGGTGGGGGCTATCACAGGTGAATGGCACCTGCCATTAAGATAACCCAAGGCGGCCGGGCATGATGGCTCGCACATGTAATCCCAGCATTTGGGAGGCTGAGGCGGGCAGATTGCTGAGCTCAGGAGTTTTAGACCAGCCTGAGCAAGAGCAAGACCCCATCTCTAAAAAATAACTGGGCACTGTGGCGGGTGCCTGTAGTCCCAGCTACTTGGGAGGCTGAGGCAAGAGAATCAATTAAACCCAAGAGTTTGAGGTTGCTGTGACACTATGGGACTCTACTGAGGGTGATAAAGTGAAACTGTCTCAAAAAAAAAAAAAAAAAAAGATAATCCAAGGAGTTCCCCCTAGTTCTCATTCTTTGCTCTCGAAACAAGCTTCTGCTATCATCCAGCTTCCCTTTCAGATCTGACTTTGTCGGCTGACATGTCAACTCTAGTCTGATTAATAATTATCTGTACCCCTGAAAATGAGTAAATTGGAATTCTGGCTTTATATCTCTATCCCTCATGATTTAGATTAGGTTATCATGAGTCCATGTATCTCTGAAAAAATGTAGTTTCTAGGCCTAACTACAACCCTATGAGGTCCTGCCTAATTGCCAAACTCTTTGCTTAGGTTATCACCCAGGGGAACACTGAGGCATGGTTGCCCCAGACAAATATTTCAAAATAAAGTAGGCCTGGGGTCTGCCAATTCTTTCATACCCATGGATCCTTGCTTGTGACTTAAACCTGACCACTAGTCAGGCTGGGTTGAGGTGGATTCAGAGACTTGGCAGAAATGTCCCCCAATCCTCTGTGCACCTCAGGACTCCCAGTGGAGGGACCAGCCATCTGGGCCTGTCTCCTTCTATCTCAGAAGTTTCGTTGTCCTTTCCTCACCCCTGGATTTTAGCTGAGACCATGCTATTTTGTCCCAACTTGTTACAATAACTTTAAACCTCAAATAGAAATTCAGGATCTCAATCTCAGTCTCCATAAAGAATCATTCTGGTGGCCTGCCCGGAACAAAGAAGAAAGCCTCAAAGAAGATCAATGTCCTCATTAAAAGTTGCTGGCAGTCTCCAAAAGATTTCTTCCCCACGTAGGAAACAAATAAATAAGAGCTCAGTGGCACCCACAGCATGTAGATTTGCCATCCTGGGCTAGAGAACAGAAAGACGCCAGCACCTAAAGAGGCAGAGAGGTAGGAGAGTTAAAGTTGATGGAGGTGAAAACAACACTGGAAGCAACAACTGCAAACCACAGCTTTGCTTATTTCCAAGTGCATGCAACAAGAGGAATTGTGCAGGGAGGGAGACGAGATCAGCTGAGCTGAACAAATGTACACCTTGAGGAAGCGCTGCCAGGGAGCCCCCAAACCCTACAAGAGATCTGTGAAGCGTTCTGTTTATTATCAGCTTACCAACAATAGCTCCGTTCCCATTCCATCTGTTTATTGAGCTTGTACTAGAGCAATGGTTCCCAAACTGTGGTCCCCAAAACCAGCAGCAGCATCACCTGAAAACTTGTTAAAAATGCAGATTTTTCAGGCACCACCCCAGACTTGCTGAATCAGAAGCTCAGTTGTGGGGCCAGCAGCGGTGACTCACACCCATACTCCTAGCACTCTGAGAGGCTGATGTGGGTGGATTGCTTGCGCTCAGGGAGTTCAAGACCAGCCTTAGTAAGAGCAAGACCCCATCTCTAAAACTACTCGACTGTTATGGTGAGCTCCTGTAGTCCCAGGTACTAGGAAGGCTGAGTCAAGAGGATCACTTGTGCCCAAGAGTTACTGTGAGCTATGAATGCCATGGCACTCTACCTAGAGCAACAATGTGAGACTCTGTCTCAAAAACTCAAGTGTGAGAACCACTGGCCTAGATCTATTTTAATCATCGAGCTCTGTACTTTGTGCCAGAGTAGGGGTGGGGTTACCAGATAAACCACGGAACATTCAACTTTGAATTTCCGATAAGTGGCATATTTTTTAGTACACATATGTCCAAATTATTGCATAGGGCATACTTATGTTATAAAGCAATTATATATCTAAAATTCAAATTTAACTAGACATTTGTAGTTTTATTTGCTAAATCTGGCAGGCAGCAGGTCAGGACTCCAGAGAGGATCGTGATGGAACAAGCTTAACCCTCCGGGATCCCCCAGATCACCTGGGTGTACAAAGCTCTCACATAATTCACACACAGAACAAGCACAAAGATCTAGAAGACAGGTTTTAGGAGCACCTTAAGCTCTAAGTAATTCCAAGCAAGCACAGAGCAGTAGGAGGTTCTTGAAACATTTAAAGCATTTAGGAATTGGATTTGAATTCACAGTTCAAAGTCAAAGGGTCTCAGCTGCTATAGTTTCTACAAATGCTAGTTGTATTATTTTTTTCTCTGTGACCAAACTCCTGCCTTATACCCATAGGCACTTCAGTGTGAATTAGGAAAAAGCACCCTTTCCTTGGGCCAGATATAGCACTGTTCCTGTTGCACAGCTTGGAGCATGAATCCAAGGCTAGAGTTTAACCCCCACTCACCCCCTCAGCTGGGCACAAAGCAGCACAACCCTTTGTGACAGCTCTGAACCTACTGTGCTTGTGACCGGTCCACTCTTTGCAGGCTAACTTGGATCCATTCCAATTGCTTGCACTCTGTCTGCTTTGTTTCAGTGCCCCAGCCATCCGTGTGGTGGGAAGATGAGGAGCTGCCCCCCACCACCCAAGGCTCAGTTTTCTAAAGCCATGTTTGTCAAAGGCATCCGTGTGCAAATTCCTTTGTTCATAATGGTGGCATTCAAGTTGAATTGTGCATGAAATTGTCTTGCCAAAGAAGCGGCTTTCTCTCTATAAAAGGGGGCAAGAGAAATTGAAGGATCTGATTAGTTAATAATAATTCTGAGTAGTGAAATTTCAGATTAGCATAAAATAATTTCTTGTTCAGAGCACGTGCAGCACCAGAGCAAAAGAATTCTTTTCTTTTCCTTTTTTTTTTTTTGGTTAAAGCATTTAGTTCTAAAATAGTATAATCACAATAAGACATTCCAATGTGTGAATTATAGCATATTAAGTCATGACTAATTGCATTGATTTGCATTTGGGGGTTTTTTAACATCTGTGTGCTAATTATCCTAATCCAATTTGTTATGCAGAATACAATCGATGTTATGTATGTTAGTGTTTAGGGCCCCGACACAATTTCCTGTAATAAAAGGGAATGAAATACAAAGGTAGCTCAGGTGGAAAGACAAGCACATCTTTTATAAGCATCAAGCTCTGTTTCTTGATCTCCAAAATTAGCTGGGGGAGGGGGAGCGGAGATCAAGCAAATTTAATTAGCATTTTAAAAGGAGGCCCAAGAAAAGAAAGAGCGATGGAGCAAGCTAGCGCACTCCTGAGAAAGAACGAGAGCAAGCTGTATTAAAGCCTCAGGAAGAAGAGTTTTTTTCTAACAAGCTGTGGCTTTCAGAAGCTGCCAGAAATAATGCCCTGACCTCGCCTGATAATGAACCAATGAGAAAGTTTTGAGGACATAGTGCTATTTTAGAGGGGGTTGCATCTTACCTGGGAGTCAGGGTTTAGCTTTAAGCCTTTCATTTGTCTGTCCTTTTAGGAAAGAGATAGTACCCTGCCTAATATCTCCCAGAAAGTGCTAGTAATCTGGGGCAGAACCAAAGTAGATGAACTGACTCTAAGCACAGCAAAGGAAGCAGCTCTGTATGTATGTCTGTGTCATTTGTAGGATACTAGAGAGCCCTCCCCTGCCCCTACATTTAGACAGAACAGCACACACAAAACCTCCCTGCCCCCTTTCAGATACTGAATTTCCTACTTTGGAGTATCTAGTCCAGGGGTGTCCAACTTTGTTTTTCCCTCTGCCACACATTGAAAGAAGAGCTGTCTTGGGCAGGACATTAAATACACAAATGCTAAGGAAAGCTGATTAGCAAAAAAAGTCCATGTATACTTTTTCTGATATCTGACACCACAGATAAACAAACAAAAAAAAAAACATCCTCACAAAATCAGCATGCCGCCCATGGGACCACAGGCCCTGACTCTGGTCTTTTCATTTCCGAATTTGTCATTTATTAAAATGCTGGTCTTGTTTATCAACAATGCGAACTTTAGTGAGCAATAATTATCCTCTTTAGAGAGAGCAAGTTTTAATTTAGAAGAGAGTAGAGAGAAGACGAGGGTACTAGATGTCTGAGGGGCATCAAAGGCCCCAAAGGGACAAAAAAAGGCCTAAGAAGGAAAGGTAACATACTACAGACAATATTCACTTACTTTGCCACTTTGATAAGTAGATGAATAATGATCCCCTCTAAAGGTGGAATGAACCCTTGTCTGTGGGGGGAAAGGACCAAAGCAGACACCAGGCTCCCCTACTTCTCCCTGTCTATTATCCTCTTAGTCAATCTCCATTCCACTTTCCCATAGTGTAGGGTTCCCAGACCTGACTGACAATGAGAATCACCAGGAAAGCTTGTTAAACAAATAGATGCTTCATCCCGCTCCCCATTCACTTGAATTTAGTAGGTACAGGATTAAGCACAGGTGTAAGTCTTTTCAACCTGTTTCCCAGGTGATTCTAATAGGAGGCTTCATTGAGCAAACATTGGTATCAGCTTCAGTTTCCCACCGAGTATCCCTGCCTATGAACAGGTAAATGGAGGGTTCAGCAGTGTGGCAAATGCCAACCACAATGAGCACAACTAATGCCCCAGCAGGCTAGGCCTGATGAAGACTCCCTTCCTGATCAAAATTTAGCCAGGCTTCCTCTAAGCCCTTTGTGATACTAGGCCTTGTCCTCAGCCCGGTCCTTAGCCTTCTTTTACCAAAAAGTCTTTAGTTGGTTTAATAAAAATGCCCCCACCCTATATTTCTAATCATTGACATCTGACCAAATTTCTCATCCCCCTACCCTTGATGTCTAAGTCCTAGGCCTGCCATTAGCAAGAATCCTCTTACCTTTGATGTCTAATCAAACTCCTCTTAGTAATTTTCCATCCACTGACTCCCTTTCTCTGTTGCCTATAAATCCCCACTTGTCCACGTTGTATTTGGAGTTGAGTTCAGTCTCTGTCCACTATTGTAACAGCCTTGAATAAAGCCTTCTTTACCATTTTAATAAGTGTCAGCATAACTTTTCTCTAACAAGCCCTTAAGGAGAAATTACCTCTGCCAGACACCAGGCCTCCATTTAGCCAAGGATTTTCTAGTTAGTCAAGTCCTGTGCCAGCCTAAGTAGGACCCCAGTTGGCTCCATCTAGGTGCCCAATATATAAGCAGGAAAGACTCTGCTAAGGACCCGCAGTCCTTGTTGGGTATTTGTTGTCAGTTTCCGTGAACAACGTTCTAAAATTCCCATCATACAAACAAGTATTTACTGAGCTTTTACTCTAGGTCTTTCTCTATGCTGAGAACTAGGCAATAAAACTAAGCCCCTTCACCCTCAACACTTACAGAAAAGCAGGGAAGAAGCCAAAAAGACAAATACAACACAACTGGGAGTTGTGACTGAGGTGTCAAAGATTGAAAATAAAAGATCATTCCCAAATGTGAAACGAAAGGAAATCAGAGTCCAGGTTCTGTGTAGGCAACGCAGCCTTTATTTCCACCTGGGTGAGTGTGAGCTGAGTTTGAGAAGGAAGTCAGCACGTGGGTTAAGATGGATGGGAATTTAAAGGGTCGGAGGGGTAGGGGTTGGTACATTTAGTCTTGCCTGTGTGACACATTCATGTACTCATTTCTTCCCGAGCAGGTCAGTTCTATTTGGGCAGGACCAGCTTATTGAAACCATTTGCTGGAAGGTGAGAAGCCAGCTATATCAATAAATTGACCAAAAAAATATATTTTATTGGATCACATCTCTGAGCTACTTCCTTGCCCTTGTTTAGCCCTGCAGAGCTCCTCCTGCTTCCTACTCGTCCTTCTGCAACAACATCCCAGAGCTCACCTTGTTTCCTGGGTTTCCTCCTAACTCCTAGCACATTGACCCTTACGTGGCTAACGTCTGCCCACACAATGAAGTGCACCCTTGTTAACCTGCCATTTCAGGCACTCCAGGGTC
Organism: Arctocebus calabarensis; assembly: GCA_963573935.1. Classification (NCBI taxonomy): domain Eukaryota; kingdom Metazoa; phylum Chordata; class Mammalia; order Primates; family Lorisidae; genus Arctocebus; species Arctocebus calabarensis. The sequence goes on from CAUYON010207878.1 coordinate 8,898, forward strand.
CTGAAAGGATGGCTCCATCCCCTAGTGAGCATCATCAACTAGCAAGGCATGGTGGACATCTAGTACAAGAAGTTAGAAGAGAGGACAGGACAGAATGTTACTGGCTTCCTGGGTCTACACTATACCAGTACAGTGGCAAAACAAAACAAAACAAAACACCTGGAGGGGATTCCTGACTCCAGAGAAAAGATAGACAGTGGACTCAGAATGGGGAAGTCTGAAGAAAAAAAGGGATGCAGAAAGGAACCCAGAGAAGCAGTAAGTACTGTCAAACTCTCTAACCAACTCAACCCCAAGAAGGAGCTCCTTGTCCTAGCTGTGGTGTCTCCCTTTCTGGGCAACCAAATTTGTCTAGTCCCTCCTAAAGGCCCAAAAAGGGAGACAGCAGAATGAGCTACTAGAAGCTTTGGGGAGCAGAAGGGTAGCCAGGTATCTGGGTTTCCAGTCAGTTGCCCACTCAAACCCTACCTTACAGAGAAACCTTGAGGCCCCTCTCAGCCTTCATCTCTTCACCATTAGAATGGAGATAACATTGCTGTCCTTCCTACCTTATAGAAGAGTAGGAAGAGTGAGAGTGAAATGAGATTGAAGATTTGAAAATGCTCTAGAAATTCTGCCAGCCATTTGGCTGAAGGGGTTGTTATTGCTATAATATTGTGATGGGTCCCATGATGCATATTGAAAAGGTTTTGTAACAACATACATGAGGGCAACAGGTTGCTTCGAGGAATAAGAGCAAGAAGAGAGGACAGCACTAAGACAAGGTCTGTCCAAGTCACCTCTTCCCCAGGGTCTGGATGTTGGATGGAACAAATAGCCTCTGCCACCACTCTCCCCCACCTCCTGTCAATATGGAAACAAAACACCTGCTTCATCAACCCCAGATGCCAAGACCCAGCTACAGATAACCACTTGGTAGCCTCCTCTTCTCTTTTTGTTATTATCATTCTTGAAATCCTGCTCCTGGCATACCCTGAGAAACATCTATTTAGAGGAGGCATTGTACCCATACAGTCTTTGCAAAGCTTCCTTCCTGAATTTGAACCTGCAGATGCAGCCAAAGTCTAAAGACAGAACTAAATGAAGTGCATCAGGTACGTCTGCAACTTTTCAGCAAACTACTCCCTGCCCTTTCAAAATGTCCTCACTTGTTTCACTCAGAGCCCCAGGGGGGAGAATGAGCAATACCATGTCCCCCTGAAGTGATAAGTTGGCCAAGAATATGGGGAAAGGGGCAAGGGAAGGGGAGGATGGGTGGAGGGAAAGTAATTGGTGGGCCCACACCTATGGTGCATCTTAGAAAGGTACAGCTGAAACTTACTAAATGTAGAGTATAAATGTCTGAACACAATAACTAAGAGAATGCCATGAAAGCTATGCTAACCAGTTCAATGAAAGTATTTCAAATTGTATATAAAATCA
>CAUYON010207881.1:0-13897 GCA_963573935.1 Arctocebus calabarensis
ATAATGGAGAAATTGCCAGGAAGGCTATGTTAATCAGTTTGATGAAAATAGTTAAGATTGTATATGAAACCAGCACATTGTACCCCCTTGATTACACTATTGTACACAGCTATGATTTAATGATAAAGATAATAAAAAAAATAAAATAAATAAATGAATGATAAATCATTCAATCTTATAATTTGGGGATAGTTTAATAAATAATTAAATTAAGAAAACTATTCCCAAATAACACACACACACACACACACACACAAATATTCTATTGCTATGAACTTTAATCTTGTTATGTATCTTTTCCCTACTGATATTACCCATTCTTTGAATGGTCATGGAAGAAATGAAGTGCTGTATTTTTGTAATTGTTTAGAAACTGAGACAAAGAGAAATTGAGCTCCCATTAAAACTCACACCACTAGCCTCACTTTCTCCTTTCTCTATTTTGTGCTAGATGGTTTTAAACTGTATGTTTGTGTCCTGCCAAATTTCATGTTAACACCTTAACCTTCAATGTGATAGTATTTGGAGACATGTCATTTGGAAAGTACTTAGGGTTGGATGAGGGGCCTTTACCAAGAACCAGATTAGCTAGCACCTTGATTTTGAACTTTCCAGCTTCTAGAGCTGTGAGAAATAATTGTTTCTTGTATAAGCCACCCAGTATTGTGTTATACGAGTCCAAGCAGACCAAGACACATACATACAGAAAGACTTCTGAAACCTGTCTTCGAAGCATAATTACCAAAATATTCTTTGTGCAATGACTGACATAGGCCAGAAAGGTTGATGTGGGAACTAGCTTGCCATACTCCACCCCTCGCTCACTCCTGGGAGAAAGGTCTTCATAATATAACAGGTTTGTTTCTGCATATTTTTCACCCTCAACTATGCTTCACTCCACAAACTGATATCGTAGCCATTACACTTTATATTCAAGTGTTTCAAATAGGGTCATGGACATTTTACTAAGTATCTGCAGAATGAATAAATCATTTTCGCCTTTTCTATGGAGTTTTTGCTTAGTCAGAATATATTTAAGATTTTTTTCTTTCTCCATAAATATAAAGTTTTCGCCTCAAAACTCCTGAACATTATTTGAATATTAAGAATTTCCTCAGTTACCTTCTTTCCTGTGACTTTGCATCTATTCACTCCTTCATTTTTGTTCAGGAACTACATAAATAACAGCCACCATACAGGCACTTAGGACAGAACGGTGAACAAAGTTCTAGCCCTTATGGACTTTATATTCACTTTTCTGTTTTGAAATTTCTAGTGTTTTACCATTGTTAGAATGCTTTCTGCCCCTCTCCAAGTGATACAGTTTAAAACAACAACAAATACCCAAATATGTATTTTCTTAAAAACTCTCTTTCCTTATGAAACTGTGACTGTCCATGGTAAGAATTTAAAGTGACCAAGACAACTGCCCACAAGTAGATTTTCAAAGTCCTCTTAACTTCTCTCTCATATTCTCTTTTGCTTTCATCAAAAAATATCCCTCTTCCAGTTTCAATTCTTGGTTCACACCTGTCTGCTAAACTGCTATCTCTCCCTTCAGAATCCCCTCAGCATGCTACCTTTTCAGCAGACTGAAAATGTGAAGTATTTCTCCTTGTAATAATATTGCTAAAAATCCTCTAGAGGAATTTTTTATTGTTGTTAGTTGGGCTCCGTCTTCAGTCAGCTCCTTTCAGGACTTACCACTTTGTATATCTATTGTTGCCTCTTCCAAGCACATTTAGAAGGCATGGGTATGATTAGTACAGAGATCAACTACAACCTGGAAAGTCCTTAAACCATGTTTATACTCAATGAAAAGTAGTTTGAAAAATAATGAAAAGTCACTATTGGGAGAGATCGCATTGAACTTGGGATGAAGCCCCAAACCTAAAAATTTTAAAGTGTATGTTTAAAAGAAGCTATCTTTCCTTTGCTGTTTTATTTAAGAGGTTTTTCTTTAACCTCTTGTTTACACTTTTAAAATCTGTTTTTATCCTTGTTACTTGCTTATTTATCAATTCAAATTTAATTAAGGGACAGAAAATAAGAAATGGGAAATCAAATTACAAGTGATTTAACTAATTACATGAAATGGGCCTGTGCATTTTCATTCTTGTGGTTGTCTAATTACCTAATGGTACTTAACTCTAGCTAGAGCTAAATATTATTTCAGCTTAGTGCTCTAGTAATTAAAAATATCCCAAAGCCATCTTAATATTTTTAATCACTCTACCCATATTTAATGTGTTCCCCATTCCTTTTAATTACATTTAAAAATATTTCTATAATTAAGTTAAAAATCCATATACTGGCATCATGAATCTTCAACACTCAAAACTGTGATTTCCTTATGTTTACAACATTAAAAATGACATGTTTCACTACAGTATACAGATGCTTCTCTACTTAAAGTGGGTATGGCCTAATAAACCCACTGCAAATTGAAAATTATTATAAGCCAAAATGCAGTTAATACACCTACCAAACAACATAGCTTAAGCCTAGCCTACCTTAAATGTGCTTAGAACACATCAGCCTATCTGACACAAAGACTGGTTCATAATAAAGTGTTCAAAACGTCATGTACCACATATTCCCCTTTCAGGATACTATCAAAATTGAAAACTTGAAGTACATTGAAATGGTGATGATTTCACACTATCATAAAGTTAAAAAATCGTAAGTTGAACTATAATCTTAAGGTAGGGGACTATCTGTAATATAATTTGGTTAAACCTTTGTATGCAGTCTTTGCAGTTTTCTGCGAGGCCAAATGAGACTTTCTCATCATACTACTTCCAGTTATAAGACAGTAAAAAAAAAAAAAATCTAAGCGGATTTTGCCATGAGCACAAGAAGAGACTATCTGATACACCTGTTAGATCGACTTCCTGATGTAATGCTTAATATGCTGGGTTAGAGTTAGGGTTAGTGTTACCTAATAACAGCTTGCCATGCTTCTTTTTAATCCATTACTCAGTAAATCCTATCGTGAATTTGTGTATACTTTCAGCTTCCGTAACATCCTCGTGATAGGAAATGGATAAATTATACAATGTTATACTAAAAAAACTTTCTCAGTTTTATCTAAAAAGTCTACTTAAAGTATCAGGAGGAATTCCCTAGCTCCAATGTTTTACCATTCCTCTTCATAATCTTCCCAAGATCCCACAGCTCCTGTTGATCCTACTGCTCAATGCCGATATTGTGGCTACCGAATAGAGGTGATCGCCCCTCATTACCATCACAGTCCCTGCTCTTCCCTCTTCACTCCTTAACACATAAGCAGGTCTTGCATGATTTTCATTTTTGTCAGAGGAATGAGCAGCTGCTGAGTCAACAAAGCTCAGGATTCTGGAATTAACTTTAACAAATTCTATCTTTAACCAAGTTCTGCCTCCTTGTAATTTCTCTCTTCATAATTCCTTTTAATATACATTTCTCTCCATTTCCTATTGCTTTCTTCATTTCGTAAGGCATCCTCTACCAGAAAGGTCCAATCTTGGGCCCCTGGGCTGCATGTGGATTATGTGAACACTGTTTGGTTTATCTGTGGTGTCAGATATCATGAAAATTATGTGCAGACCTTTTTATTTGCTTATCAGCTTTTGTCAGTGTTTGTGTTTTTAATTTGTGGTTCAAGACCACTCTTCTTTCAATGTGCAGCAGTGAAGAAAAATGGTTTGCCACCCCTGCCTGGAATTGATGAAATCTCCATTGTTATGCTCACTTACTATTGACATGTATTATCTATTTGACACTAGTGTGCCAATTGTCACTGAAATACACTAAACATACCAGAAGTCATATGTTTAGTGTATTTAGAGAGTTTCTTTCTTTCTCCTCATCTAGTTTTTCAACTTCTTCCATGAAGCCTTCTATGACTTATCCTGGCTTCTAAAGCCAATGGAGATAATTTTTGAGGTATAGATGGTTGAAGGATGACATGGGAGGTAGAAGTCATAATCACCTGGGCCGCTTGTTGGATCTAGTCTCTAACCCACTGACACCAATTATAAATGCCACGAACCCACTCACTGGAATCACGAAGGTACCCTAAGAAATTCTGGGTTTGAAAAAAAAAAAAAAGGCCAGGATGGGCTTAATGGCTCATGGCTGTAATCCTACCACTCTAGTGAGGCTGAGGCAGGTGGATCATTTGAGCTCAGGAGACCTACCTGAGCAAGAGTAAGATCCTCTCCATCTCTACTAAAAATAGAAAAAGTAGCCAGGCATCCTGGCAGGCACCTGAAGTCCCAACTACTCAGAGGCTGAGGCAAGAGGATCACATTAGCCAAAAGGACTGAGGTTGCTGTGCACTATGAATACAGCACAGTAATCTACCTAGGGCAACAGAGCGAGACTATGTCTTAAAAAAAAAGAAAATTAGGCCAAGAATTGCTGTGTTAACATATTTGTTGCTTACATTACAAACATGATACATTACAAGTACTCTGTGGTATTATAGTGTATAAATATCTTTCAGATGTATACCTATTCTTTAGTAGATTATAAGCTTACTAAAGATAGTGGGTATCATATTTTTAACTCCAGCATCTTTTCATTTATTTGCAAATAGGTATTTATTATTTATTACATGCTTTAAACTATTTTAAATGCTAAAGTACTGTATTAAATGCGTGAAAGCCTCTATTCTCATGAAGCTCTCATGCTAGTGGGGATTTACAAATAAAACTGTTTAAAAACCAAATAAACACATAAGATGTCAAGAAGAGATAAGTGCTCTAAAGAAAGGTAAAGCAGGATAAGGGAAATAGGGAACAATGAGAATGGAGAATGCTGTTTCATATGGGGTGCTAAGATAGGCCTATGCGAGTCTGTACCCTTTGAGCAGAAACCCCAAGGAAGAGACGATGTCAGCCATGTGGGTACGTAGATTATCTTTTCTGTAAAACTCTGTAGCTCAAACAACAAACATTTGTTATGGTGTCAGTGGGTCAGGAATTTAAGAGTGGGTGAGCTAAGATGGCGTTGGCTCAGGGCTTTAGGAGGTTCCAATCAAGCGGTTGGCAGGAGCTATAGTCATCTAAAGGCTGGAAAGGAAATTTAACAGAAAGGGTATGCCTCTTTCTATTTTATGTTAGAAAGAATTCTACCTACTATGACTCTATAGAATAAACACAAAATTAAAATAACCTCCAACTGATTTAATTTGGACCATATAATGGTTCTGCCCATAAAATGGGGCCCAAAAATTCTTTCCACCTTTGATTAAATTTTAAGGCATTTTAATTTGGAATTCAAGTAAGTTCTATGTTGTGACAGTGACTGGAAACAGAATTATCCAATCTCTTTAAATTTATAGGATGAAGCAGACTATTTTGCAGATGGATGAGGGTGGTAACCCTAAGCAGGGGTCCTCAAACTATGGCCCGCTGGCCACATGAGGCAGTGAGAATTGTATTTGTTCCCACTTTGTTTTTTACTTCAAAATAAGATATGTGCAGTGCACACAGGAATTTGTTCATAGTTTTTTTTTTAAACTATAGTCCAGCCCTCCAACGGTCTGAGGGACAGTGAATTGGCCCCCGGTTTAAAAAGTTTGAGGACTCCTGAAAGCTATGTGAATGTGACTAAGTGACTCAACGGAGGCCTCGAACATACAATATTTGTAAAGATCACTTCTATATTTTCATCTATATATCTGTGAAACTATCACTTACTTTGGAACATTAGGCAATTTCTTTTCTGAATTTAACTGCAGAACAAATGGTGCTTTTGACTGTATTTCATAACTATATCCTAATTATTTAACTAAATATATGTTGTTATTGTTTTAAAATGCAAAATTAGATTTTACCCACAAATAAAGTAACTTTAGAATAGGTAGCCAGCCTCCTGTGGCTTAAAATGCTGAAATGTTTGGAAAATGATGAAATAAAATACATTCATTTATTATACCTTACAATAAACTGAGACTTACCAAAGAAGAACTATTTTTTTTGTTTTTACAAATATTCTATTACTATTTTGTTATACTGGATCAATCTTTTAATAAATGGGATATTCTATGCATCATAATTTATAATTATATCTCTTCAGGTTAGAATTTTAATACATTTATGAAGTCTTTTAGAAAAAAAGAATAGAAATTATGCATTCTAGGGAATTGACTCTAAATGTGGAAAAACTTGTTTTGAATCATAGCATGATTGTCAAGTGATGACAGTTGTAAGGATAGATTTCAGAAAGTTGGTGAAGAGACTCAAAGTTCTAGCTAAGTCAGGCAACCACTTTCAGTCTTCAGAATGAATTTAAAATCAAAAGTAACTTTGTTAAAACAAAATTTTCCAGGGTTGTATTGCACACATTTTATATTAAGCATAGAAGGCAGTTTCCATGGGTAACAGAAGGACAAACTGGTGGGTGAAACTTAGTGTGGCGTTATTTAGAATGGGGCCATTATGTCTTCTGTAAACACCATGATCTCTTAGAGATAAAATTTAGTGGAAATACTGGTAAGGTAGGCAAAACTATAAAATATACAAAATAATTTCCCATCCCCTAGAGAGCATAACATTTTATGATTTGGGGGTAGTAATACTAAAATAACTTTTAAAAAATTACTTAATAACCTTAAAAAAAAACCCAAATGTTTAAATTGAGAGATGACTTGTTAACCTGTCACCACTTTTAGAATGAAATCTTCCCTCATCTCTCACCTGAAGTCTCCACTTGAAGTCAATCCCACCAAGATTGATTATACATCCACTCATCTAAAACCTCATAGGGAGACACAGCCACGTCTGCATTTCCATTGCTAATTCTCCAACTGGCACATTAGCACTTCTACCTAAGACCATCCCAGCCTTCAGTCTGGGTTAACCCCAATGCATTCTAACAATGTGATCGATTTAAAAATGGAGAAATACTCATGGTAATTTCTGATTAAGTCCTTCTGTGGTCATCTTTAGTTTTCAGGTTGGTGCTAAACAGCCTCTTGTTCTGCTCACCTCTCTTGCCTCAGCCATTGTCACTTTCCCACAGACCCTTCACTCTTGATGACTTGAACTACTTGCAGTTCTCGAAGGCCCATTCTATGTCCCACAGCCCATCATTTGCTTTGCAATCATTCAGAAGCCCCATTATCCCTCCTCTTCTCAACAACATCGTCTCTGCCCTCTAATGAAAGTGACGCTGAGCCAAACTCATTCCTCTCTCTCCTTGCAAACTCAGCTCCAGCACTACTTTTTCTAAATGCTGTCATTGCACTCGTCATGTTACCAGTGTCGGATTCACCACTGTATCACGAGCCCCTACCTGTGGGCACACACTAAATTGCCTTATGTGGAGTCCTATTCCAAATCTCCAGTTTAGCTCCTGGCTCATATAGAATGTTATTCAATCAACAGCAACTATAAACTAAACTAAATGTACAAATTCTATGTAACAAAGTTTTCCCAGCTGCTATGACAGAGTATTGTGGAACTTGAGTTTGTTTGATACTGAGAAGATCAGGCAGGAAGAAAACATATTTCCACTAAAGGAGGGATAACTGGATGGTGAAATGCAATCTGGCAAAGTCTAGTAATGTTATAAAATAGGAAAGAATAGACTCCAGTATTTAGGTCCTATGACAGCAGACAAAGTAAATCTTGGATGCTCTCAGAAGCTTTAAGGGGATAGTAAATGGGTCTGGCTTTTTTTGGGAGTTAGTGGTGGGAAGGCACCTGGAATGGCAGCTAGCATCACCAAAGAAGAGGTTCTGATAGGCTGACATAAATACAGAAGACTTGGGTGAAAAGGTAAATAGTTTCAAATACTTCTGAAGGGAATGATGGAGACATCGGAGATGCCTGACTGTACACTCAGGGCCGGGAAACTGATTACATCAAATTGGGTCCTTGTTATCCAAGAAATAAGGTCATTTGACCCAATAAGACTTATAAGCCTCAAGATAAGGCTCCATTTGCTGTCAGGTAGATGGAAAGTGGGAATGTTGTCAGAGGAAAGAAAGATATCGCCACCTGAATCCCCAAGGATTCAAAGAGAAAAGGAGGCTCATCTGAGGCCAACTGCCTAACCAGCTTAATGTGGTACTGCCACCTGGCACCTACCCATACACGAGCTGTGCAAGCCAATATACAAGCTAAAGATGGAGTTGGTAGGATTAGAATATCAGCTGGAGAAAAAAATTTTTTTCTAATAACAATCACTTAAAAAATTGTTATTCCAGGATGGGTACAGTGGCTCACACCTATAATCCTAGCACTCTGTGAGGCCAAGGCCAGCAGATTGCTCAAGAGTTTGAGACCAGCCTGAGCAAGGGCAAGACCCTGTCTCTAAAAATAGGTGGATGCTGTGGTGGGTGTCTGTAGTCCCAGCTATTTGGGAGGCAAAGGCAAGAGGATTGCTGAGTCCTAGAGTTTGAGGTGAGCTATGACGCTAGGCACTCTACTGAAGGTAATGAAGTAAGACCCTGTATCAAAAAAAAATTGTTAGTCCTTTATATTATCATTATTTCTTCTTGTTTTATTCTAGACATGAATATTTGTTTTTCTTTAAGCAGCAGTCTTCTACAGTGTATAATTTGGAGTTCTCCGCCAATGGGATAAATTCCAAGAAAGGTCAAATGTCTTGCTGACAGATACAAAGTGGAATATTTCTGTGCTAGAAAAAGTATATATGATTATTGAAGATTCTTTTTGTTTGTTTGAGACAAGAGTCTCACTCTGTCACCCTGATTTTTTTTTTTTTGCAGTTTTGGCCAGGGCTGGGCTTGAACCCGCCATCCTTGGTATATGGGGCTGGCACCCTACTCCTGTCACCCTGATTAGAGTGCCGTTGTGTCCTAGCTCATGGCAACCTCTAACTCTTGGGTTCAAACTCAAACTCTTGATTCCCTTGCTTCAGCCTCCCGAGTACCTGGGAATATAGGTGCCCCCACAATGCCCAGCTCGTTTATTTATTTTTAGGAGAGATGAGGTCTTTCTCTGGCATAGGTTGGTCTTGAAATTCTGAACTCAAGTGATCCACCCACCTTGGTCTCCCAGAGTGTTAGGATTACAGGCGTGAGCCACCATGCTGGGTAGATTATCGAGGATTATTTTTACATGACCATTAGTTCAGACTATGATTTCTTGGTAATTAGAGATTGTGTGACAAAGGTAACAAAGTAAAAGCTTTTGATTTAAGCATTTGTTATCAATGACTCAGTCAACAAAATCCCTGAACACCAACTATAAGCAAAGGATTTGCAAGGCTGCAGTCACCTCTGATAGTCTATGACAAATCTGGGCACAGGCTTTGTGGCTTTTTGGGTCATTTTATCTTTGATTTACAATGCCTGAAATAGTGGCTGACAATTGACACATGATCAATCAAAATTTGTGGAAAAAATGGATTAATGAATAGAAAATTGATGCAAGTTATATTATATAGCACAGTTATGTAATAACATACTGTGTTTGCATCTTACATAAAGTAACGCTGAATGCACTCAAATATATAACTCTTAAAAAATAAATGCAAGCATCTGGTAGCTCATTTAAGCAGCAGTAGCAAATCTGAACACCTAGAAAGTCAATTTTATAACAGGTAAGAACTTGTGAATGACTCTGATGACTTATCAAAAGAAAAGGATATTGAGTGTAGGCATTTTCTCTTTCTCCTTTGGATCAGCAATCAGATTCACTCAGATCATTGATTCATGAATAGCATTATATACTTTGAATTTTCAAGTAGCCAGTGCTTCACAAGTGTTTACATTACAAGTATACACTCAGCCATCTCTTCTGTTCTCTGGTGTGGCATTCCCATGATTTTTTAGCCAGACAGAACTGGAGAGTTTCCTTTATGATTTGTGTTCTTTTTTCAGTCTGTTTTTTAAATAAAAAAGAAATATGTTTTTCCTTTCCAGTGATGTAAGATTACTTGAATGATTGATATGTGATCATAAGGTCAAATGTATGCATTTTACACATACAGCAGACTGACTTTATTTTTTTTAAGTGAACATGTAAACAACTTGAGATGACTGGGTTGTGAAACACTTGTGCTGATTTCTGGATCTTTTTTATTTTTCAATAAGAGTTTGATAAGAAAAGGATGACAAAATCCACATTTGAGGTAAAAACTTGTTTAAGATATAGACATTCCTCTCATAACAAATGTGCATAAATTAAAGGAGGTGAAAGACTTTGACTCAATACCTTAAAAATAATAGGGTTTGCAATTTTCTGAAAGAGAAGGAGTATTACAGGTAATAAGAGTGATTTTAATATTGGAAACATACAGATAATAGAAAATTAAACTTTAATATTTACTGAGGAATTCTTGCTAAGGAACAATTCAGGAATTAAAAGGTCACATGCGCTTCCTATGTTATAACTATTCTACTTTTATTTCCTCAAAGCTCCTATTTTTCAATCACTCATATGAAATTATTCATAACTGATTTACTGCCTTGGACAGGAGTTATTTCCTCATCCTATTTCTGACAAATATCTTCAAAGCTCTTACAACATAGATAGCAACAGAGGAAGTGGAAATGAAATGGTATTGGAGGAGGGAAAAAAGGGCAATGCTCTTAAATCAAACAGCGCACAAAGGTGAACGGTTAGGTTCATGAATATCTCAAAAATACTCTTAGAATTTTGATCTAGGGGAGCTTTTCATTTGCGTCACCCAAATGAAAAGCTAATAAATAGAAACCAAACTAAACTGGACAAAATATAACGTTCTTGACAGTGATCATCAAATGAGCATCTCTTGGAAATTAATCACCTTATTAGCTGGTAAGCAACCATGAGAAAAGATTTCTTCTACTGGACACTGTTTCTTGTACTATTACAGGAGTCCCCTACCCCTTACCCACCGCTGCTCACACCAGGGTTTCAGTAACACGTGGTTTCAATCACCCCCAGTCAACATGCTCTAAAAGTATGTGAGCACAGTATAGTTAAGATGTACTGAGAGAGAGAGAGGGAGATCATATTCATCTAACTTTTATTATAGTATATAATCATAATTGTTCTATTTTATTGATAGTAATTATTGTTAATCTCTTAATGTGCTTAATTTATAAACTGAACTTCATCATAGGTTTTATGTATAGGAAGAAACACAATAGGAAGAAACTCATATAGGGTTTGGATGTGCCTTCAGGCATCCACTGGGGGTCTTGGGACATCTGGCCTGTGGATAAGGGGTGGCTGCTAAGTTATCCCACTTACCTGATAGGAGCACCTTTGGCTTGTGCTGGCCTCAACAATACTGTTATGGTGGTGGCAGTTTCATTGAGAGAGGCATCAACTCCTTCATAGTCAGGTAACGTTGGAGCTGATAAGTGAATAATGAAAGGGAAAAAAGGTCCAGTCAGTTCACAGTGATGTATCATAGGTCAGAATGAATAGATGATTTTAAATTAGGGAAAAAGTCAATTTAATACCTAATTATCTACAATGTACTTGATTCCGTAGCATAACATCTGCAACTGAATGCTAACCCTGGAAACCTAAAAGCATCAAAAGCTATTAAGTCAAGATATGTTGTTGAAATTCAAATAATCGGCAACTTCTGACACACATCCAAACAATTTGCAAAGATACTTTTGCTTTTAGTTTCCTGACACCTTCCAAACATCAATGAAGGGAGACGAGGGTGAGGGGAGTATATGAAACGTAGAACCTAAGGTAAAGGCTGCCTGGTGAGGCAGTGTCAATTATGAGCTGATGGTTGTGTGAAGACTCAGTATTCTTTTTTTTTTTTTTTTTCTGAGACAGTTTAACTCTGTCGCCCAGGTTAAAATGCCATGGTGTTATATAGTTCACAGCAACTTTAAACTCTTGGGCTCAATTGATCCTCTTGCCTTAGCCTCCCCAGTAGCTGGGACTACAGGTACCTACCACATCACCCAGTTAGTTTTTCTATTTTTAGTATTAGACAGGGTCTCACTCTTGCTCAGGCTGGTCTCCAACTGGTGAACTCAAGTGATCCACCTGCCTTGGCCTTCCAGAGTACTAGAATTATAGGCATGAGCCACTGTGCCTGGCCTAAGACCCAGTATTCTTATCTGGACTGTATTCACAACTGTAGTCATAAGAAAAAGTGTGGTGAATAAGAACCATAGTTTGTATTTACCACACCATTAGATGCTAGATTCCTAAAATGAAGAAACTTATAAATTTTGAAAATATTTTATAATGTTTAGCTGAGGACTCCTTCTTAATCTTGAGCTAGGAGAAAGAGTAACTTCAAATGGCTTTTGATGATTTCCCAAAGATGTTTAAAGGAGTATACACCCAGTGAACTGTGTACCTTATCTTCAGCAATTCATTTGATACCACTGAATATACACTGTGCATAAAGTTTTATGAGAAGAGCTATAAATTAAAGACTAACATGGCTATTGATATTTATAGTATTGAAAATTTACATTTTCTGAAAAATGTGACTCTCATTAAAAAAATGAACAAACAAACAAACAAAAACTACAGTAAAATGTTCAGTGGTGAAAAGAAAAGACAATTTTCCCAAACTGTGGTTCTTGAACTTGTGGATCAGAAGCACCTGGAGGGCTTCCAAAAACACAGATTGCTGCCTCTGTCCCTGCAGTTCCAGATTCAGAAGGTCTGGGGAGAGACCTCATAATGTGCACTTCTAGAAAGTTCCCAGGTGATGCTGATGATGTTGGTCTGAGGACCACATTTTCTAGATTAGTGTTGGGAGTTGAGATGATGAAACAGGGAAGACTGTGGAGTTTAGGTCACTTTTGAGCTCAATCTTAAAAAAAAAGAGTGAAAGCTCCTCAGGTTGAAAAAGCAAGGACTAAAATTCCAGAGTAAGGAAACAAAATATCAGAAGACGTCAGAAGTTGAATGGGAATGCCGTGTTCTAACAGCTACACACAGTGTGCTGTACCTGGAACTCTGAGTTCATGGGAGGCCCTTGAGGAAGAGAAGAGTCCTATATTGAAGGGCCACAAATGTTAATCATGAGTGCACGTTTGGACTTTATTCTACTGGATACAATACATCAGATTTTTAAGATATTTAAGAAGAAAATACCTGGTTTTATAAGATTGATATGGAAATATATTGAAGAAGGTTAAGTCTGAAGGCAGGGATAACATTTAGGTATTTCAATGATCTGTTTAAAATATGGTCCAGATAAAATAAAGGAATTGTCTCCTCAGACATGAGGAGGAGACAATCATATGAGAATTCTTTAGGAAACAAACACAATAAATGTTAAATTAAATGCACACATAATATGTAGATGTGAACTGTGTGCATATGTGGGTAGGTAAGTGTATATTAATAATGCCTCTAGCCACTGTACTTCTAATAACTTGATTTCACTTTTATTTAAATAGCTTTTAAAATGCTGAGGGATGTAATTACTGGGCTTAGAAAATAGAATTAATAATAAATTATCTTAAAAGTTCAATTGATGCCGAGAACCACACTAACCACAAATTTTATTAGCCTTAGCTATGATTAATAGTTGTTCTCAACGTAATGTGATTACAACATTGTACTTAGGTTAATACAAGTGAAACTGCAATTAAATAATTCAGAGAAAAGCCTACTGGGGTATTTAAGTCTTTATAAGGAA
Organism: Arctocebus calabarensis; assembly: GCA_963573935.1. Classification (NCBI taxonomy): domain Eukaryota; kingdom Metazoa; phylum Chordata; class Mammalia; order Primates; family Lorisidae; genus Arctocebus; species Arctocebus calabarensis. Next base: position 13,582 of record CAUYON010207881.1, read on the forward strand.
CTTTCTCTTCAAACAAAACATAATATCTGAACCATATATATGTATGTATGGATGGATGGATGTGTGTGTGTATGTATAGGTATATGTATGTATAGCTCTCAAGAATATACATTTGTGGCTCGGCGCCTGTGGCTCAACGGGCTAAGGCGCCAGCCACGTACACCTGAGCTGGCGGGTTCGAATCCAGCCCCCGGGCCCGCCAAACAACAATGACGGCTGCAACCAAAAAAAAAAAAGAATATACATTTGTTCAATGTTCTCAGTTTTATAAGTTTATGTAAACTATATGTCCATCTCCACTGAATGATCTTACTCA
>CAUYON010207882.1:0-11583 GCA_963573935.1 Arctocebus calabarensis
TGTCTTTATATAGTGATCAAGAAAATGCCATGAAGGCTATCTGTAACAGTACGATGAAAACATTTCTGAATGTATATGAATCATGCCCTATGATTGCACCAATGTACAGAATTATGATTCAATAAAATTATAAAAAACAAAACAAAACAAAACAAAAAAAAAGAAATCAGTCAACCCGGAAAGATAGCTGTGGAGTAAGCCAGCCTTGGAGTAAGCAACAGCTCTCATGGTTACAAAACATCAGTACAATACTATTCCTAGAAACCGCCTACTGCTCTGACACTATGGAGAGTTTATTGCTCTGATTTATTTATTTTGAAGCCAAGTTCATTCGCTCAGCTTTACTGCTGCATCTATGACTCTGAATGATAGGTCTATGTATATTTCTGTGTGTGTGTCAAAATATTTTTGACATATATATTTTGGCACATATTTCTTAAAGTAGAGTTACCTTTAGAATCTTAATCTCTATGTAACGTATCTTTGACTCATAATATGATTCAAAAAAACCCAAATGTTTTATCACAAAAGCTTATGTTCTAAATCAACTCTCAGAAAAGAAGGCTGCTCTATAGTAAGCATTAAACCAAAGTCAACATTTTAAAGAATATACAAGGAAATTTGATATATTGTGTATTTATACACACTTAATTGTATTTATGCTAGAATACTGTATGAGATCCAAGTAATATATATGAATATAGCAAGAATGAGAAGCATTTTGCATTAGCAATTCAGTGGCATGCACATCCTCAAATTTGACTTCAAGCCTCAAGTATGTGTTATTAACAGTTGTTATACAGAACAAACAAATCAACTTGATTAATTAGGGTTGAAATGTGATTAATACATTTTTGTTCCCTTAAGATAACCATTGTATCTCTACTGATGTAACAGAAAAATTTAGTCCAAACTATTTACACAGATACAAACTCTAAAGAGAATCTTTCTTGAGCATACTATGTTAAAACATGTTTCATAACTCAAGTTTAACTTGCATCATTTTGTCTCAAATTTATCTTTCCAACAGTATTTTACCTCTGGTCCTGGAGGGCCAGATGGTCCTTTGGGTCCTGGGTCACCTATTGGGCCCTAAGACAGGGGAGAGGGAGCAAAGTACAAACATTAACTTAATAAATACAATTAAACAAGGAAACAAGGATATGGTGAGCAAACAATACCCATTACATTATTTCAAACAAAGTTGTAAGGACTTTTCAGAGACTTGATTTGTAACCATCAAATTAAGAAATTGCAAAATTTATTTGAATAAAATGTTTGAAGATTTAATATATATGTATTCTTAAGTATTAGAGATATAAACAAATTAATGAGTTAAGTACTCGAATCAACCACACAAGGGTGTATGTGTGTGTGTGTGTGTATGTTTTCCCCAGAGGTAAGACAATAAAGCTTGACTCAACAAAGTAAGAGACTCTAAGACGAGGAACTGCTTTTATAAAGAACCAGAGTCCTAGAACTGTCTCTGAAATTCCTCATCCCTCTGATATTACAGGTGGCCGGAATTAGTAATTAAGACTCACTGGATTGAAATCCATGATGCTTAATCTCTCTACACCCCAGCTTTCTCATCAATAAAATAGTTATGATATTACTAATATTCTTACAGAATCATTGCAAAGATTAAATGAGACAATATATATAAAGAGCTAAGCACAATGACTAGCACATGAAGAACTCATGAAAGGCATAATCCTTTCTAGGATTTATAGTCATTAATCTTTCTCTCCAGACTTTTACTCCTCTTTTTATCAACACCTTGGATTCCTAACTTTTCACCCTTTAAAGTTTAGAGGTTTCATTTTCAGTATTTCGGACGCCAGTTTCTGACATTCAGAAAGATGTGAAATCAGGGCTGGAAAAGAAAGTGAGAAGAGAGAAGTGGGTACAAATCCTGAACTTGAGCGGTCGGCAATGCTCTCAGGAGACCAAAGTACAGAAAGGGGAGGAGCTGTAGCCCACGGACACCGGTTTTCATTAGAATGACTATCAAGTTCATTATTTATGTCATATTAAGTTTATATAGGACTTATTAAGTTTATAAGTTTATACAGTTTCAAAGTTGGTTGAAATAGGCCTCAGATCAATAAAATTGCAAGATCAATATGGGATTACTCATTTTCCAAAAACTAAAATACGATTTTCTAAATCCATTGAATCTGTGATCAGTGCTTAAGTATCTGAATATAAAAAGGACACAACTACTGCAGTTAAATCTATAGAAAGGTAAAGAAATATTATTCAAAGGCTCATTTAAGTTTTCCTTTCCAAATAAATAAAGATAAAAACTTTGATCCATCAGAATCAGCATATATGGGAATGTTAAATTCTGAGATGGGGTTTTCACTGGCGCCCTCTAGTGGCAAAATCCAACCAAGATGCTAAATTTAGGGAGGAAAACCTGCCTACCCCCTAGGGCTCTGTTTTCAGAAAAGCTGGTTGATAACCAGATACTTATAAACATAAATTGTGGAATAATTTCATTTCTTATTTTAAAATAATTCCTCATTTCATAAAACTTCAATTGCAAGTGCACATGAGTGACAATATAAAAAGTGAGTTTTCAAGTAACTTTTAGAGAATTGAGTAATATCAAGCCTAAAAAAGGACAACAACTTCTAGTCAAAAAATGAAAAGGACATAAGAATTGTCTTTGTCTCGAGGAAAGAGTATTTTATAACCACTTCATTGTCATAGATTTCTCTATTTTTTTATAATACTTGCAGAACAAAAGATTCCCTATTATAGAACTGTAGAAACCTTCCAGATCAGAACATTCTTTCTTATATCTTGAAAATATTGTTTCATATTATAAATTAGATCCATTTGAAAACAATATCAGTAATACCAACATCGTAAAGGACAGAGAATCAGAAGTAGGATATGTAAACTAGGAAAGACATACTTATGACTTTAGCATTTTTTTCCATGATTGTGAACAAATACTATAGATAGGTATTAACTTGTGTCATTGAGTGTGAGAGATTGTTTCTCAATATGATAAGTGATTCTGCATAAGCAACATTTCATCAAACAGGTGTCTCTTCCCATAACTAGGAAAGGTTTCCAAAAATATCTGTAATTTTTCTATTAATAGAACAAAACAAGAAATAAATAAAGAAAGAGGCTAATGATGAGGTCATGTCACTCAGATTTATTCACGAGTTCCTATCCTATTTTCAGCCTAGAGTATATATTTTTCAAAAGTTTGATGGAACAAATAATAATGAATTACCTCCCTGCCAGAATAATCCCTGCTGACATTTTGTTGTTGTTGTTGTTGTTGTAATATAGAAAGAGTCTACAGCATACCACCCTGAACAAGCCTAGTCTTATCTAGAATAGTACAGAAAGGTAAAAAATAAGAAGGAAAAGGCTCACTCTCACCATCTCTTGCTCCCTGCTCTAAAAGAACTCCATTAGTGTTTTTTGTGATTTCTTTCAGCAAAAAGTTAAGAGTTTTATGATAAAGCATTAAAGGTGAAATAGGTTCCCCATCTTTCTTTAGCTTAGACTAGAAAAATACTAATAAGCTTTATAAATAAAAGAAAAATACCATAGTCACAGGGCTACAATGCACCTTAAACATAATATAGTCCGACTTTCATTTTAAACATGAGAAACTGGATACCGTGGAGGCTAAATGTCCATATTTAACCATTCTCTTTATATGATTTAAATTATTAAGTAATTTTAGGGTATATGTTAACTACAATACAGGAAATCTTTTTCTTTCATCTAAGTGACATCCAAGGATTAGAAAAGAGACAGGAAATTAGAATCTTTGAGACCATAATGTAGTGTGACATGCTATTATTTTTTGAGAATGTTTCTTTAACAAAATTGATATATAGAAAAGGTAAAGTATTATTTAAGATGCTTTTTTTTAATTTTAAAAGCCCATTGTTTTTAATATATCATCCAGAGGAATCATAGAACCAAGCTCTTAGGCTTCACTAACCCTTGGCTTTGCCGCTACTGGGGGTAGGGAAGGCCCAAAAGGCTATGGGAGGTGAACAAACTAAATAATTAAGGGATTAGATATATTTCAAAACTGTAGAGAGAAAAATGCAAGACCAGTAGGCTTACATCCTATAAACATTAACAATATCAATCACGCCATGGTGTGCATTTTTCCATTAATCATAAAGAACAAAGCAAAAATTCAAACCTACTAAAGGTCCTGGCTTTCCCCTCATCCCTTGTGGTCCTGGCAAACCAATAGCACCCTAAAAGAAAAGAATAATAGAGAGAGGAAAAAGCTGTTACATCGCAAAAGGCACATATACCTCTATTGACAAACTACTGAAAAAAACTCATAAATATATACTAAAAAAAGGAAAAAAAAAACCTGTTTTAGGCAAGAACTCAAAACCATATTGATACTGTATCCTGCCAAAATACATAGGTAAAATAACAAGCATTCTTTTCTTCTGAATTTATACTTTTTTCATATTTACATAAAATTAATAGTAATGTGGCCGGGTGTGGTGGCTTACCTCTTTAACCAAGCACTTTGGGAGGGACAGGTGGGAGGATTGCTTAAGGCCAGGATTTTAGGACCAACCTAAGCAACAGTAAGATGTGGTCTCTACAAAAATGTCAAAAAATTAGCTGGGCATGATGGTATACACATGTAGCACCAGGTTCTCGGGAGGCTGAGTTAGGAGGAGCACTGGAGCCCAGGAGTTTAAGGCTGCAGTGAGCTGTGATGATGCCACTGCATTTTAGCCTGGAAGACAGAGCAAGGCCCTATCTAAAAAAAGAAAAAATAATCATAGTAAAAATATTACCTTGTCCCCAGGATACCCTGGTTCTCCTGGCTCTCCTGCAATGCCTTGTTCACCCTAGAAAGCACAATTTCACACAAAGACACTTAAGTATCACAATGTCTAAACATGACAATATTATAGGAAAGCAAATATTACTTATAGAAGAGTAATCTATTTTTCCTACTTCTAAGAAAAATTAATATAATAGATAATATGAATTAGACCCCATAAATAAGAATAAAATATTTTATAAGTTGTGTTGACTCAAAAGAGAAAGATAAATATCATTAGAAATTATCTTTATGATAATGTTATTATTTAAATCACCTTATCACCTTTGATTCCAGGTAGTCCCTTATTCCCTGAAAGGCCCTAAAAAAAAAAAAGTGCCATTTTGTGATATCACAGAGAAATTCAAGACAAATATCAAGAAATATTTGTAAAAATAGTAGACCCATACCATTGGACCAGGAATTCCAGAAGGTCCAATCATTCCCACAGAACCGATGCTGCCCTAAAAACAGTGAGAATGGCATTGTTAAACATTCACCAGGATTAGAAAGAAAATGGGACAGAAATAATTAATAAGTTAATGGACTCCAGTTAGCTCATTATGTTCCCCTACACGCCTTATTCTTCATCAACTTCTTTTTTTGTCCACGTTTATAAATCACACCAATTTCTCAAACTTTAGTGGTCCCATTCCATTTCCTGAAACCTCAGACTTGTCTAGTCCACAAGGATCCTTTCCTCATTTGAGCTGCTAGAACATTCGTCCTGTCATAGTTGTCCAACTAGATAACATCTTAAAAAATAATTTAGTGCCACATTCCTAGGAAATATTCAATAAATACTTCATTTGACTATCTTAGATTTTTATTTTATCCATTTATCCAGCAAATATTTATTGATCCATTACTATGTGCCAGGCACTCCAATGACTGGAGTTTATGATTTGAAATTTGCAATAAAAAATTTTACCATAATTTCAGGGATAAACTGAGTAGGAAACAAAAGGCTTTACTTTTCCAGGACTATCTCATTTATTTGGCATTTAGTACTTAATGAGCATAATATGTACCAGGCACTGTAACAGTGTTGAAAAAGACAAGAAAGCCATAGTCTGTAATGCCAAGGTTCTTAATTTAATGTTCTAATTCCTCAATGAGTTAACAATTTCTATTGTCTCCTATAAGCAAGAGACTTAGAAAAACTTCTTTAAAAGATAATTTTAGAACACAAAGTAAAATAATAACAATAAATGTAGCTGAAAGAAAAAAACTGAAGAAAATGTAGGCATCCCTTGAAGGTTTGGGATTAGTTTTTAATTTCTGTGTCCACTGAGGCCTTGGCATCCTTTCTTTTTCTCGGTACTTCTCTGGGCCTGGCTTTCATGTCATTCTTTACTCTGGAAGATCAAGTTTTTCAGACTTCTTTTGTAGGGAATACTTTCTTTTCTTTTCTTTTTTTTCTTTTGAGACAGAGTCGCACTCTGTTGCCCTCGGTAGAGTGCAGAGGCATCATAGCTCACCTCAACCTCGGGCTCTTGGGCTTAGGCGATTCTCTTGCCTCAACCTCTGGAGTAGCTGAGACTACAGGCACCCGCCACAACGCCCGGCTATTTTTTTGTTGTTGCAATTTGGCCTGGGCCAGGTTTGAACCCACCACCCTCGGTATATCGGGCCAGCACCCTACTCACTGAGCCACAGGCACCGCCCAGGGAATTTTTTTAAAGTTGTATTTCTGAAATGCTGAAAATGTGGCCCCTGGTAGTTCTGCAGATTTCTCAGGATAAACATTCCAGGCCTTCTCCACCAGGCATTCACCAAACCTTCCAGGGTCCTCTCCTTCCATGTGTCCTCCCACCTCTATCCCATCTCTTCTCTCTCTGCCAAATCCTACATTCTGCACAACAGGTAGTTTCCCTTTTATGAACATGCCCTCCATTACCACACGTGCTGAGCCTTGGAAGATTCAGTTACCAGAGCGTCCTCCTCCTCCCCTGCTCATTGTATTTCTTTTCTGGTGCCCTAGTCTGTGCACTTTGCCAGAGCAGAAGAATGTCTCCTGCAATTTTCACTTCCCAGATCCAACACAGTAACTCAGACATAATAGTTTAAAATAAAGTATGGAATGAACACTGAAGGAATTAACTTAATAAAAATGTAAACCATGATTTCTACAGCTCTATCTTCCAACATACAGCATTTCTAATAGTCTAAATGTATATAATACAAATTTCAGAATGGAAAATGTGACATCTTTACTTTGGGGTAAGTCTTAAGGTCTATGAAATATAATTAAGATCAATTATTTCCAACATACTTAATCCTGAAATATATGAGACTGTTAGAGGCAAAGGGTAATACTTTCTGACTTTATATATATGCAATATTAATACATCATTGCTTGTAATTTCAAATCCTGTCAATAGGAAAAAGTTCTTCTGATGATTACCAGGGCTAGTTTATACAAAGTTCATAGCTTTAAGATTTATGAAAGGTTCAAAAATGCAGTAAACATCTCTCTCTGGAAATTATGCAAAAATATCCATGTACATATGGAAAGAATGTCTTACAAACTTACAAAAAACATTTTTTACGTCCTGTTGTTTTTTTCCCAGATAATATAGTAGTCTCAACTTTTTTTTCAGTAAATATATTCCTGTGCTCAATTTTGTGTCTTCATGTACATGTACTTTGTATGTACAATATCCTATTTTATGTTTTAGTGATGCTAAAAGGAAAATCACAAAATTGTTTTAGAAAATAGCAAAAAACATGTGTTTCATAAAGAACATGAAAAACAGAGAATTATAAAGTTCAAATTGAAAAATGTGGAATTGAAATTTCCAAGAAACATCATACTTTTTGTGGCACATCACAGTCGTTGAGTGGAAATTCCAGTCCTGAGAATCAGAGCTTTCTGAGAGCAGTCCATAACTGCTTAGGGACAGTTTTCAGCTCTGCAATCTGAGGTAACCTGAAGGTCCTTCCGTTATTCCCCACCTACTACATTCATCCCCCATGAGAAGGGGGAACTGACAGAAGTATTTTCACACATGGTGCTCAGTTAAGAGCATCTGGGATATACCCCGAGAGGCAGAAGAGCACCCACAGAGCTATGAATAATAGAGAACTTTTGAGTTAAAGTCAAAGAAATAGAGACCCAAAGGATACATTCTTTACATTAAAAATAGCAACCACTGGCCAATTAATGACTCCTGTGAGCATATTGTGTATATTATGGAAAGGACTGACTTCCATGCTGTGCTTTTCCACCACACTCACAGGCAATAATCACTATCCGTAGTGTAACTTAGAAGGCAGATGACAACAACAACCAACTGCTTGGAAGAAGTAATTTAGATGAAGTGACTGCATCTCTTGTCGGAAACCATACCTGCTAGAAGGGAGCATCTGAGGGATAAAGTGTATGCTCCCTATGGAACCTAAAAGCTTTTCACAGTCCTTCCCAATTACTTCCAAAACCTCACTCCCATTCTGCTCTCAAAGCCCCAGACTTCCTGGGCTACAACCCTGCTACTCCTTATTTCCATTTCACAAACATTCACTTTCTCCTCAATCATCTATGTATTCAAACACAGCATTCTTTGGCCTAAAGAACCCTCTTCCCTGGTCTACCCCACTTATAGACAATTAAGACAAAGTTTAAACAATATCTTCTTTGTGAAGGGTATGCCTATTTTTGAGATAACACTAACTGCCCCTCTCTCAGTGATTTTATACTTAGTCCATTACAGCAGTGGTCATAACATATGACATTGCTTATTTTTCCTTCTATGCCATTAGATCATAAATTCGCCAAAAATAGGAATCTTAACTTGGTTGTATTTTTAGGCCTAGCATCTAGTTCAGATTCATAGTAGGTGCTCACAGTGTTTTAATTCTAAAAAGTAATAAATGTAAAATGGAAGTAATAATTCCTGATCCATTTTAAAATTCATTGAGAAACAAATTATATGTCTCTATCTACATGCACATACATACTTCTATGTGTGTATATGTAAATATGAGAAACTACTTTGAAAGGTATTTTATATACATGCGGCTCAGTTAAGAGAGTCTGGGATATACCCCGAGAGGCAGAAGAGTGCCCACAGAGCTATGAATAATAGAGAACTTTTGAGTTAAAGTCAAAGAAATAGAGAGACACAAAGGATCCATTCTTTACATTAAAAACAGCAACTGCTGGCCAATTCATGACTCCTGTGAGCATATTGTGTATATTATGGAAAGGACTGACTTCCATGCTGTGCTTTTCCACTACACCCACAGGCAATAATCACTGTCCTTAATGTAACTTAGAAAGCAGATGACAACAACAACGTTCTACATCAGTGTAGAAGAGATGAGGATTGCAAAGATGGTTGCTAGTATCATTAGTCAATTAGTCATTTCTTCTTCTGTAGAATCTCTTCCCATTGACTGAAGGGTGAGCAGAGAAAGAGAAAGGACAGAAAATTGAATTATTTTTACGAGCACTGTTATGTACCAGGCACTGTGCTTTTGTGCCTAAGATGAAAGATGAATGCGAGTTAATTAGGAGAAAAGGAAAGGATGGGGTTACAGGCAAAGTGCAAAGGGGCTGAAGTGGCAGGTGAGAACAGTTTACCAAGGCATACCATATGTTCTCAAGTTATGGTAAGAACCAAACCAGGCCAGACATCTGGAGGCCATGTTAAGAATTTTGCTGTTAAGAGTAATAAGAGAAACGTTTTCATAAAAAATAATCATAAAAAATACATGAAGAGCATCTTTGGAGTTTAATTCCCTTCACCTACTTCCTTTCTCTACCCATTGATAAGGAATACTTAACCTACAGGTTTAACCCAATTCTAAGTTCTAAGGAAAAAAAAACAAAGAAAAACTGGTTCACTGTGTTGCATCTTCATTGAGAGCTTCTCATAAAAGACTAAAAAGAGGGAGGAGCCAAGATGAGGGTCTGTAGCCAGCTTTCTGCAGAGGCTCCCGTCCGCAAGGAGAGTTAATGGACAAAAATATAGCAAGAAAGCCAATGGTTTGGATCTGAGCCAAAAGAGATGGTCGAAGAACACACATCAACCCTGCTGGGGTGACCTGAGACTCCAAGGACACAAACAAAATGTACAGAACACATTGCCAAGCGGACAGGAGTACCCTCCCCCATGAGAATAACTCACAGTATACGCCACACCTTCATACAAACAAGCGAGCAGAGTTCAGATGTCCTCCCATTCTACCCCATGGGAGAGACCCTCTAAAAACCGGACCTCCTTCCCCTACTAGGGTGCTGTGGCACTCTCCTGCCAGGCATAAAACTTTATAAAACTGTATATAAACTGTATATATTCTCTACCTGCAAGTTTAAATTCCCGGCACTCCCCTTCACTGTCACCCTCAGATCTGGAGGCCTGTCCCCCATGGAGTCCAGATTCTTGGACATTTTAACAAGGGTTATTGATGGGGCATGGACTGTTGCTGATTTGTGCTGATTTTCTGGCTCCGGAGTGGGGAGAGGAAAGTAAGCAGAGAGGAGGCCGAACTGGAGAGGTGGTCCCCTGAGGCACGGAGAGGCAGCCACAGTGGTGGGAACAATGGCAAAGGGGCTCGCACCCCAGGTATGTTTCGAGGAGACACTCCCAGTCTCCCTGGGTGGCCAGGGAAAGTCGGGTGGCTTCTCTGTTGACAGCCACTGGTAGAGCAGACCTGCAACAGAGGCAGAGGAGTGAAGTGTGTGCCTGAGGTGGTACCAGCCAGGGTGGAGCGTGGGGATTAGAACATGCAGAGACAGCCGACTCCCAGAGCAGAGACTGCTTTACTCAGCTTCAGACACACTTGGCCCTCGGGGGACGAAAGCTGAGACAAAGGGCTGGAACTAGCAGACTGAGGCAGACCCATTTGCACCCTAACATCTGATCCACAGGGGGAAATAGCCAGGACAGAAACAAATTCTGCGAACTTGTTCTGTTCTATCAGCAACATCAATCAGGGACAGGGCTGGAACTGATTGAATTGCCCCAGCCTCTATCAAGCACCCAGGTTGTCAGGCCTTACCTTCCCCTGCCAAAGAGTGACAGAGAGTGGTAGAGGGTGGAGGACTGGCTGAGCAGCCACAGACCTCCTTGTGACCCAGGCAGGTGCAAACCTCTGGATCATCTGCTCATTGGAGGGAACTGGATCACAGCCATGCGGGCTTACCAGTGACTGGGTGTGACAGAGAGGCAAGGTGGGGAAGGAAGCATCAACCTTCCCAGACTAATTTACTTGCTGGGAGGCCCCTCCTGAGCTAACAGAGCACCAGAGTGAGTTATACTAGAGCTGCCAGCAGACCCCTGCTATCTAGCTGCCATAGACTTTTGAACTCTTCCATCTGAGCCGGCACTGGCTGGGACAATTGATTGGGACCTCTCCAACTGGGCCAATCACCCAAGGACTTTCCAAAGTGGTACCCTGGGTGTGTGGTAGTGGGAAGGTTTGATTTTCCTTTTCCAATTGTTGCTTGTGAGGGGTGCGTATTTAACTGCTGGTATTTCTCCACAGCTCAGACTTCAACCCAGAACAACTGATTCTCTAGGGTAAGAGAGAGACCAGCTGAAAATACGACAGAGCCACTTAACCCCAACACACCAAGAAGGTCCCCAGTTTTGCAGGTAGTAGCACTGTATGGGTCCTTGACAAAACTCTAGGGGAAAAGATGCAGACATCAGTCCCAGATTTCAGGCAAAGGACTGGTCAATCACTACTCCTAGAACCCCTAACCCAACTTATCCTTATCTACTCATCCAGCC
>CAUYON010207884.1:0-10472 GCA_963573935.1 Arctocebus calabarensis
AGTCCCAGCTACTAGGGAGGCTGAGGCAAGAGAATCGCTTAAGCCCAAGAGCTGGAGGTTGCTGTGAGCAGTGTGACGCCACGGCACTCTACCCAGGGCGATAAAGTGAGACTCTGTCTCTACAAAAAAAAAAAAAAAGCAGGATCCCATGCCCTGGGCCACCCTCTCTTCAGATGACAGAGCCTAACCCGGTCACCAGGAGACCCAGGTCATACTCATCTTTATGGCATCTTTTCCTTGTTGCCCAGCACAGGATCTTGGCTTTAAGGTTAACTCGGAGGTTTAAGTGATAAATTGTCCAGGACTTGGCTGAGGCCAAAGCCAATGTTCAGAGCACACGAGCCAAATAGTTGCAGGTTTTTACGGTCCCAGGGAGCCCTCCTCATGCCAGATTCGAGGTCAGTACAGCTAGCAGGAGACAGAGAGGACAGGGGTTTGGCCACAGCTCTGCCATCAACTCACTGGCTGGCTGTGGGTAGGTTCTAATTTTTGAACCCCTCTGCAAGATGGGAAATTCATCACAACTCACTTGCTCAGGGTGTCAGGAGGATCCAAAAACTGCAGCAACAAATACAAACCAGAGCCTGGAGGAAAAAGGCTTCAATCCTAATCCTTGAAGGGTAGAAACAATCCAGATTGGGGCAAAGAAGGCATGGGCTGCCTTGATAGGTAATGAGCTGCTCATCACTAAAAACGATGCAAATCATGATGGAAGAGCCCTTGGCAGAGAGGTTACTAGGGAGACTTAAGAACAGGCTGAAGGGTTCTGAAAAACTTAAACACAGAAATACCGTAAGACTGGTAATTCCACTCCAAGGCATGTACGAGGAAGAATGAAAGCCAGGTACTCAAATCTCTGCACACGAACGTTCACGGCAACACTATTCACAAAAGCGAAAAGGTGGAAACTTCCCAAGTGTCCACCAAGGATGGGTAGATAAATAAACTCTGGGACATTCTGTGAATGGAAAAACACAAATTATATTCGCCCCTGTTCTCACACCACCATAATCAAACAGAAATCTACTGTGACCAAACGTGGGTGGCAGGGGCATTTCCAAATGTGCAATGGATTCTACCACTGACACCAGTTGGGTGTCCTCCAATTAAGTTCTGCCGCCATCTACCTGGAGGTAGCATCAGATCCTATGGGTGGGGGGCTCAGTCCCACACGACCCCCCCCTTTAGGGCCCCCTGAACTTCTGACCAACTGACTTCAAGCTGGGGTTTCTCATAACCTCCACTTGGGGTTTGATTAATATGCAAAAGCACCTCACAGAACTCAGTAAACACGTGTACTGGTTTATATAAAGGATATCACAAAGAGTACATACACAAGGCCACGTACAGCAGAAGGGGCACGGAGCATCCATGCCCTCCCTGGGCAGGCCACCTTCCAGAACCCTCTGCATGTTCAGTTATCTTGAAATCACTCCAAATCCAGTTCTTTGGGGAGTTTTATGGAGACTTCATCACATACCCATGAATGATTAAACCATTGGGCCCTAGTGATCAGCTTAACCCTCAGGCCCTCTCCTCTCCCCAGAGGTCAGGAATGGGGCGGAAAGTCACACCCCTCGAATCTTGCCTTGGTCATGCCAGTGACCAGCCTTCATCTTGAAGCTCCCTAGGGCTGCCAGCCCCCAGTCAACTAATTAGCATCAAAAAAGAGGTCACTTTGGCGATTCTCAGGATTTTAGGAGTTGTATGCCCGGAAACAGGGTGAAGACCAAATGTATGTTTTGCAATATCACATATATCCATACCATGACATATTATTCAGCTATAAAAAGTAATGAAGAATTACCGATACATTCTGCAACAGGGATAAACCTTGAAGACGTTATGCTAAGTAAGTCAGACACAAAAGGTCACGATGCCTTTTATATGAAATACACAGAATAGGCAGGTCCCGAGAGACAGACAAATTTGTGGTTGTCAGGGGCTGAGAGAAGGGGATTGAGGAGAAACTGCTTAATGTATATAGGGTTTTATTTTGTGGTGAGGAAAATGTTTTGGAACTAGATAGATATGGTGGTCGCACAATACCACGAATATATTAAATGTTATTAAAATGGTCATTTTATGTTATGCGAATGGTGTCTCAATTTAAAATAAAAAACAATGGCTCGGCACCCGTAGCACAGTGGGTAGGGCGCCACATACACCGAAGCTGGTGGGTTCAAATCCAGCCTGGGGCCAGCTAAAACAACAATGGCAACTGCAACAACAAAAAAAATAGCCAGGGCTGCGCCTGTGGCTCAGCGAGCAGGGCGCCAGCCCCATATACCGAGGGTGGTGGGTTCAAACCCGGACCCGGCCGAACTGCATCAAAAATTAGCCAGGCGCTATGGCGGGCGCCTGTGGTCCCAGCTGCTTGGGAGGCTGAGGCAAGAAAATCGCTTAAGCCCAAGAGCTGGAGGTTGCTGTGAGCTGTGACTCCACAGCACTCTACCAAGGGCAATAGAGCAAGACTCTGTCTCTACCAAAAAAAAAAAAAAAGTAGCCGAGCATTGTGGCAGGTGCCTGTAGTCCCAGCTGGGGGACTGAGGCAAGAGAATCTCTTGAGCCCAAGAGTTTAAGGTTGCTGTGAGCCGTGACACCACAGCACTCTACCGAGGGTGACATAGTGAGACTCTGGCTCAAAAAATAAAATAAAATACAAATAGCAAGAATTGGACTAGATAAACTTTAAGGCCCCTTCAGTCCCAAGAATTAATGCCACGGGATGCTGGTCGTGCTGCTCACCAGGATTGAGACGGGGCCCTGGCTCTCGCCAGAGCTCTTGGACAAGACCGAGAACATTCCACCAGCAGAGATGGCCTGCTGTACTGCTTCCCTCCTTCCTGAGTGACCCTGAGCAAGTGACTTGGCCTCCCTGAGCTCCAGTGTCCTCTTTGGTGTAGAAACCAAAGTTGCTGCCACACTGGTACGCTCCAAGGATGCAAAGGGACCCACTGTGCAAGCAGCACCAGCACCCTGAATTCAGAGGCTCCAATGGCCAAGGACACTGTAGTAAAACCCAAACCTCACAGCAGCCCCCACCTCCCTCTCCCACCTTACCTCCTGTCACCTCGGCCCTGACTCTCCTCTGCCCACCAACTTCCCCTGGAAAGCTCTTACCCCAGCCCAGCCCTTGCTGAGCCTTCAGGAGGACTTCCCGCACAAAACCAGCCACTCCCCACTTCCAGCCCAGTTGCTCTCTATCTGGCGCCCTTCCCTTTCTTTCTGAGCTTCAGTCACAGTCCACACCTTTTCTACTTGCTTGTATGGTGACCTGTGTATCATCTGTTTTGCCACTTGGGACACAGGACCATGAAGGCAGGGACCATATCTGTCTTATTCATCACCGAATCCCCAACACCTTGTAAGAGGGTAGATGAACGGAGGATGGAGGGAGGGATAGAGGGATGACACCAGTCACCGTGATGGTAACCGCCCACATGGCCCTCTGTCCACAGGGGGAGCTGACACAGTGTGGTGATGAAGACGCTGTCGGCTGGCATCCTGGCACTGCTGCCTCTGATGCTCTTGGGGCAGTCTGATGTCTCCCCCGTCCGGGGCAGCTGCTCTGGGCCCGTGGCCATCCCTGGTATTCCAGGCATCCCTGGTGCACCTGGCTCTGACGGCCAACCTGGAACCCCAGGGATAAAGGGAGAGAAAGGTATCGTGGGCTTTGGGGACATACTAGTATCACTGACCCCATCTCCTGCCCTACCCCATCAGCTTGCTCAGCCCATGAAGTAACTTTGCCTGGATTTGTGAGTCCCATTTTACAGATGGGGAACTTGCCCAAGGTAACCAGGAAGTTCTGAGACTGAGACCAGACCATGATCTCTGTCCCTTAAATCCAGGTGGAGAGAGAGCACCACCGTGGTCACACAGTTCTGGGTTTGAATTGACCTCCAGAATAAGTGACTTCACCTCTCTGAATTGCCACTTCCTCACCTGCAAAATGGGACAATGATGCTTTTGCGAAGTTGTTCTGATGTTTTGCGATGCTGTTGCGAAGGAGTTCAAACCACTTTAGTTTAGTAGTTTATTTGTTCATTTCACTGAACAGTTACAGAGCAACTCTCTGTGCCAGCTGCTCTCCTTACATAATCTCATTTGATCCTTAAAATCCCACAAAATATCACCCACCCCATTTTACAGATGAGGAAGCTGAGCCTCAGAGAATGTGACTCAGTCAAGGGGATATGAGTAGTAATGGCAGATGTGACCTGAGAAGTACATCTGTCTATCCCTAGACTCCATGCTCTCAGGATCTATACTCTGCTACTTTACTGGAAAATAGGTTTTATCCTCTGCCGTACCAAACCCAGGGGCAGCAGGTGCTTGGTGTGGTGGAGTGAGGAGTCTAAAGTCTACTGCCAGGTTCAGCAAGAACAAATGCTGTGATTGATTAAGGATGTCTGTCAGGGAGAGGGCGCAGAAAGGGGCTGCACTCGGTGGCCCTGCTCTAGCCTGACCAAGGACACCTGGCTGAGCCAGGAGGAGGGGCTGCCCCCTCCCGTGGGCATCCAACCCTTTGACTGTCAAGCACATCCTGGACTTGACTCAGAGCCCCTCTCTGGCACCCTCTGTCTTGCAAATGGGAGGCTCAGACTCTGCCCAAGGTCCTGTCCAGGGCTCCTTCCTTTGGTCCCAGTGACCTCTGGTCTCCTCACTTTTCTTGTCTCTCCTCCTCCAGGGCTTCCAGGTCTAGCTGGAGACCACGGTGAGTTTGGAGAGAAGGGGGACCCAGGGCTTCCTGGGAATCCAGGAAAAGTTGGCCCCAAGGGCCCTGCTGGCCCTAAAGGTGCCCCAGGGCCCCCTGGAGCCCGTGGCCCTAAGGGTGAATCAGGAGACTACAAGGCCACCCAGAAAGTCGCCTTCTCTGCCTTAAGAACCATCCACACTCAGGTGCGACGGGACCAGCCCATCCGCTTTGACAGCGTGATCACCAATGTGAACAACAACTACGAGCCTCGCAGTGGCAAGTTCTCCTGCAAAGTGCCCGGTCTCTACTACTTCACCTATCACGCCAGCTCTCGAGGGAACCTGTGCGTGAACCTAGTGCGGGGCCGTGAGCGCATGCAGAAGGTCGTCACCTTCTGCGACTACACCTACAGTACCTTCCAGGTCACCACAGGTGGTGTGGTCCTCAAGCTGGAACAGGGAGAGAGCGTGTTCCTGCAGGGCACTGACAAGAACTCTCTGCTGGGAATCGAGGGCGCCAACAGCATCTTCTCGGGGTTCTTGCTCTTCCCAGATGTGGAGGCATGACCTGGGGGGCTGAGTCACACCCACCTTCCCCCCCCAGCCAGCAACACTCACTTTGCCCCTAATACCACCCCCTGCCCAGCCAAAGCACACAGTAGAGCTCTGTGAATGTTCCTGAATGAATGAGTCAATAAACTTTTCAAGGCCAAGGGACAGTAGTCTAATTCAGCTCTGTGCCCCAACACCTGGCACATAGTAAGTGCTGTGGTCAGAAATCCTGGTTGAATGAATGAACAATGAATGAATAAATGACTTCTGAAAGCAGAAACTCCATGCAGTTGGAAGTGACTGGAAGGCCAAACTCTGTCCGTGACCTGCTCCAGGCCAGCCACACAGTGGGAGGTGAGGGTGGGAATATCTGCTGTGCTCCAACCACTGGGTCAGACCCCTTCCTTGTTCTCTCATTCATCCTCACACTCTTCCTGGGAGGTAGGTTTGTGTTGTGCCCAGTTTCCAGAAGAGGAAACTGAGGGCCAGAGGGATGAAGGGATTGTTCACATCCCACAGCAGAGCTAGGATTCAAGGGCAGGTTTGCACCTCAGTGACCCTTAGACCTCTTTCAAGGCAACGTGTCTAGGCCAGCCCTTGAAGGGGCTTTGTGCTTGTGCCTTCACACTACCCCGGTGGGGATCAAGAGACCCTCCTCCATAGCCTTAACTGACCTGGGAACAGGAAACTTCCCCTTTCAATTCTCTCCACAAGCCCACCCCCAACCCTCAGTATCTTCCCAACGTGGCACGAGCTCAATCATCTCAGTCATCCATTAGAACAAACGTCACTTCCCTGCTCAAGAAACTTCAGTGGCTCCCCAATGCCCCCTGGATATAGTCCCAGCCAGTGTGCCTGGCCTTTCGGCCTCATTCCACTGGGATTTTCCAGCCTAGGTGCCCTTCTGTTCACTGTTCCCTACCTGGACCTTCCACTCTGCCTATCTAACCATCTTTTAAAACCTCATTCAAGCCACACCTCCTTCCCCAAGCTGGATGGTTCCAGCTGTCAGTCCTCTGACCTCCTTTCTCTCCATTTCTCACTTGTTCAGGTCTGAGGGTGCACAGCCTGCATGTGGCTTCTTGTGCATGCCCACCCCATCCCCACAGCTAGGCTAGGAGCAACCTACCCTGCTAGTCTCTGAACCCCCACAGAGCCCAAGATGCACAAGGCCACTCAGTAAAGATCACCACTTGATTGGTAGAGACCACAGGACCAGGACTAGTCTGGAGTCCCAGGTCCTGCACCTGCCCTCCTTGGCCTCTCCCACTGGCCCCACACCCATCAAGACCTGCAACCAATCCCGACCTGAGGTAGGAGGGATTAAGCCTTCCGGCCTGTCTCATAGGGCCACAGCCCCAGTCCAGCCTCCTGTTTGGCTGGCCCATCTCTCAGGACTCCATTCATTAGTCACAGCTTCCGTCCCATCTCCTGGGCCTCAGGCCTGGCCTTGGTGACCTGCGCCAACCTCAGACTCTCCAGCTGAGACCTGGAATCTTTTCTTTCCAAGTCTTCTTTCTGCTATGCAACTCTTTCAATACAAACTGCCCGGCCTTGGAGTCTAGCAATAATAGCTATAATAATAACCATCACACATGATTGATTATTGTGCATCTGGTGCTTTATGCTCATTTAATCCTCCACACAAGCACGAGGTGGTACCTAATATTATTTTCATTTTACAGATAAGCAAACTAAGACTCAGAGAGGGCAAGCAATTTGCACAGGGTCACACAGCTGACAGAAGCCTGCTTCCATTCGTCTCAAAGCTCCTATTAAACCTGTGGACATACTGCCTTCTTGCCAGGCACACCTGCCGAATCCCTTCTGTAGTTCCGCTGCTCCCCACCCCCACCCCGACCTTGCAGTCCCCTGGTCTCTCACCTAAGCCCCTCAGACCTCCGGAGTCCACGTTCTCAAGCCTCTGTAGTTGGGTCCATCTCTGCTGGGCTATACCTGACCCCCGGGGCAGATCTGGCTGGTGGTGTTGAACATGCATAGAGCACTCCATCTTGTTGCATGAACCCAGGCAGAGCTGGCTTTGGTCAAGAAATCAGAGCTCCAAGCTCCTGCCTGCTTGTCTCGGGAGCTGCCACGGGACCTCCTGGCTCTCCTGCAGGACCAACATTCCTCTGACTTTTGACCCATAAACCCGGACCCTGCTTCTTGTTCTCCACTAGAACCTCCGTGAGGACACTCTGAAAGTGCTCCCTTTTGTGCCCGCCCGTAAGCTTCCAGCTGCCAGACATCCAGGGCCCTATGTGTCCAGCCACGCCCATACAGTGCAACAGACATTTCTATGTCTAAACAGTACGCCTGTGATGTGGCTCTTTTCCTCTGACCTCTCCTTCTCTGTGCCTCTCTGTAGAATGGCCCTCTCAACTGTGAAGGCAAGAAGACACCCCCGAATGACCCCAGACCCTGATGTTAACCTTCTCCTTCATGGAGATGAGAGCCTAATATCTCCAATTCTAACTCCAGGAAAGGGAATGTGACTGGCCCAGCTTAGAAGGATATTCCTGGCCCACTCAGCTGAGGCCAAGGAGGAGCAAGGCCTGTAACAGCAAGAGCTGGTCCTGGCTCTCTGTTAGTGATCATGGCACGCCCTTCAAGTAGATATTCCAATCCAGTGGTTCTCAAATTCAATCACCAGGAGGGCTTGTTAGAATTTGCATTTTCTAACAGTTCCCATTGACAGACTTATCTGCAGCTCTTTGGGGACCACACATTAAGAACCACTGCCCTAATCTTCTTGTTCCCATTCTATAGTTAAGAATATTGAGACTCAGGGGAGGGTGTTACTTGTGATTGTCACACAGAGGATCCAGGATTTGGACCCGAGTCTGTTTAATCTGTGCATTGAAGGTCTATGCACTATTGCCTGGACTCCAGCATGGGCAGACCCCACTGGATATCTGCCACTTGCCAACCACACTGGCTTCTCCAACTTCAGCCCAGGTGAGCCTGGCCAGCACACCCCACAGTGGCCCACAATTCTTCAAGCCAGTCAAGAGAGGAAAGGAGGGTAGGGGAAAGAAAGAGGAAGCCAGAGGCTTGATAAATAACAGTAACAACAGCTCCCACAGTGCCATTCTCAGCGCTTCATGTTAACCATACAACCTTTGCAATTATGTCCCCCCCTCTTTTTTCAAGACAGAGTCTCACTCTGTTGCCCTGGGTAGAGTCCTGTGGCATTATAGCTCACAGCAACCTCAAACTCTTGGGCTTGAGCAGTCCTCTTGCCTCAGCCTCCCAAGTAGCTGGGACTGAAGGTGTACGCCACTATATCTGGATAGTTTTTCTATTTTTAGTAGAGATGGGGTCTCATTCTTGTTCAGGCTAGTCTCTAACTCCTGAGCGCAAGCAATCCACCTGCCTTGGTCTTCCAGAGTGCTAGAATTACAGATGTGAGCCACCGCACCCAACCTACGTTCCCCTTTTACAGATGGGAACACTGAGACACAGGACAGTCAAGCCCAGCATTACACAAGTAGTAAGTATTAGAACAAGGATTGATGCCAGACAATTTCGTTCTAGGGTCGGTGCTTTGTGCACCCCTTGAGGGCCCTGGCTCTTGAATCAGATTCGAAATACAGCAGTGATGTCTGGGTACAGATCCTTAATTTTTTTCTTGGTTTCAATTCCTAGAAGTGGACTCTGTAGGTGAGAGGATGTGCAAACTTCAAAGACTTTGAAATGTGTTTCCAAACAGAGGGATGGGGATAAAGTCTGAATATGCTGGGCTAGCCCCAGGCTCACCGCCACCAGGGGGGAGCAGATACCAGGAGAAGGGTGGCCTGGAAGAGGGACAGGTGGTGACATGGAGCTTCTCCCTCCTCTCTCTCTTCACCCACAACCCTTCCCTCTCTCTGGGTGGGCTGAGGATCAGCTTTGAAGACCCAGGTTCCTCTAAACCAGTGATTCTCAACCTTCCTAATGCTACAGCCCTTTAATTCAGTTTCTGTGGGTTCCTGAGAACCGCTGCAACCCATGTCCTTAAACTGTGGCCCCAGCATCAGCATCACCATCACCTGGAAACTTGTTAGAAATGCGAATTTTCTGGCCTTACCCCAGAGCAGCTGAATTGGAAAACCTAGGACAGGACCCAGCAATCTGTGTCTTAGCAAGCAGGTGATTTATTTACGTATTTATTTTTTATTTCAGATTAATATAAGAACCCAAACAATTAGGTTACAATGTTTGCATTTGTTAGGTAAATTCCCTGTTGTAGTCGTGAGCCATATACCCTTACGTGGAGCCCATTAGGAGGGAGCACACCAATCTCCTTCCTCCCCTTCCCCCCAATTGGAATTGAATTGAGCTTTTTTCTTATGTGGGTGTGCATTAGATGGTCTACTGGCTCCATGTTAGCATTGAGTACGTTGGATACTTGCTATTCCATTCTTGTGATACTCTACTCCAGCAGGTGATTTCTACGTAGCTAAAGTTTGTGACTCTACTGCTCTAGACCAGGCCAAAATTTCTATAAAAAACCAGGAAATCTTTTAGGCCTCGCAGTCCAGACAGTCTCTGTTGTAACTAGTCAACCCTCTTTCTGTAGTGTGAAAACAGCCACAAGCGATATATAAATAAATGAGCATGGCTATGTGCCAATAAATCGTTATGGACGCTGAAATTTGAATTTTACATAATTTACACGTGTCACAAAATATTTCTCTTTTGATTTTTTTCCAACTTTTTAAAAATATAAAGCCCATTTTTAGCTGGCAGGCTGCACACAACAGCCCATGGGCCAGATTGAGCTCGTGGACTATAGTTTGCCAACCTGCTCCAGACACAGGGGTTGTTCCAGCCTTAGAGAAGAGCAAGAAATTGAGCTCAGAACTGCCTGAATCCCAAGCCGGCCTTCCCTCTATTAAGCTGCTCTGTCAGATTCCAACCTTGAGACATTGACAGAAAAACTCTCTGGGCCTTCATGCCCGTGGCAGTCAAGCGGACATTGCAATCCCTGTCCTGTGTGATCTCAAGCACTGGGACTCCAATTTCAGGGGGCAAGACAATCCCCTGGAAATTAGAGATGAGGGAAAGGAAGACAGACTTCTTATTTGTGGACACCTACACAAGAGGAGAAATGCAGTGAGGAAAGATGGCGTATGGGAACTAGAAGGACAATGGGCTCAGAGAGGCAGGTTCAAATCCCACGTCTACCTCTTAGAATAAGCTGTGCCGGGCGGCTCCTGTGGCTCAGCGAGCAGGGC
>CAUYON010207890.1:0-33469 GCA_963573935.1 Arctocebus calabarensis
GTGGCGGGTGCCTGTAGTCCCAGCTACTTGGGAGGCGGAGGCAAGAGACTCGCTTGAGCCCAGGAATTGGAGGTTGCTGTGAGCTGTGATGCCACAGCACTCTATCCAGGGTGACAGCTTGAGGCTCTGTCTCAAAAAAAACCATTTGCAGCCTTATTTTTCAGAGCACTTCATCTCATGGAATAATTCATTACATTAAGACTGAGAATGTTCCCTGCTCCAAATTCGGAAACCTCTTTTCTAACATACCCTCATAAAGGAAACACTAGGAACCTAAATAGAAATTCTAATTACTATGAGACATGGTGACAGAATTTTATGTGACTTGTATGTGACAAAAGTCCAAAGAACAGCAATAGTATTTCAGCAATTTACAGAAGAGGAAATGCAATTGGTCAATTAAAAGAAAAAAAAAAAAAAAAGACAGTCAACTTCACTAATCATCAAAGAAGCAGAAATGAAATACCACTTTACATTCAATTTAAATAACTTACTATCCAAACTTACAAATTGTTTTCTTTTCATTTTTTTAATATATTGACCATTTGCAATTATTTAATTTAAGGGCTACAAATTGATGTTCTAAGGCATAAATATAATGTGAAATAATTAAATCAATCTAGTTAACATATCCATCACCTCAAATACTTAGTATTTTAATGATAACATTTAAAATTTATCCTTTTAACAATTTTGAAATGTGTAATTCTTATCAGAGTATGCAATAAATCTAATAAAAAAATACTTCTTCTGTCTGAGATTTTTGTACCCTTTAACCATCATATCCCCTTTTCTTGCCGCCTTTCTACTCTCTACTTCAATGAGTTTGATTGGTTGGGGTCTACATACAGGTGAGAACATGTGGTATTTGTCTTTCTACACCTGGTTTATTTCCCTGAGTATATGTTCTACAATTTGATCTATGTTGTTGCAAGTGACAGAATTTCCTGCCTTTTTAAGGCTAAGTAGTATTCCATTATATTATATATACCAATGTTTTTCTGAGACAGAGTCTCACTGTCACTCTGGACAGAGTGCCATGCTGTCCTAGCTCAGAGCAACCTCAAACTCTTGCACTCAAATAATTCCCCTACCTCAGCCTCCTGACTAGCTGGGACTGCAGGTGCCTGCCACAAGGTCCAGCTAGTTTTTCTTTTCTTTCTTTTTTTTTTTTTTGAGACAGAGTCTCACTCTGTCACCCTGGATAGAGTACCATGGTGTCCTAGCTCAGAGCAACCTCAAACCCTTGGGCTCAAGCAATCCTCTTTCCTCAGTTTTTCTATTACAGTAGAGATGGAGTCTCACTCTTACTCAGGCTGGTCTCAAACTCCTGAGCTCACGTGATCCACCCACCTCAGCCTCCCAGAGTGCTAGGATTATAGGCTTGAGTCACCAGGTCCGGCCTTACCACATTTTTTCGATCCCTTCATCTGTTGATGGGCAGTTCGGTTGATTCCATAACTTGGCTATTGCAAATAGCAGTGGGGCACAGACACAGCTTCAACAAACTGATTTAAAATCTTTTGGGTAGGATTGCTGGATCTTATAAATGGTTTCTTAGGTGTGCTGAAACATATATATCTATACATATATAGATAGATAGACAGACATAGATATGATCATAATATTCTACAGCTTTTTTTTTTTTCAGACAGAGTCTCACTTTGTCACCCTCAGTAGAGTGCCATGGCGTCACAGCTCACAGCAACCTCCAACTCCTGGGCTTAGGTGGTTCTCTTACCTCAGCCTCCCGAGTAGCTGGGACCAGAGGCACCTGCCACAACACCGGGCTGTTTTTATTTTTTTGTGCAGTTCGGCTGGGGCTGGGTTTGAACCTGCCACCCTCGGTATATGGGGCCAGCACCCTCCTCACAGAGCCAAAGGCGCCGCCCAACTACAGCGGGTTTTTTTGTTTGTTTGTTTTAACTTAACAGCATATTATGGGCCTCTTTTTAGGACAGACAGCAAATCCAGCAAACCTGCTTCTCCTCAGCTGTCACACTTTACATGCCACTGAGCAGCTAGACTGTGCCACTGTGCCACTGCACTGTACCTGTGCCACAGGTACAGCAATTGCCTAACGTGGACATCTCAGCTGTTTCCAGTGGTGCGTCTTTGCTTTGCTCTGATAAGCATCTTTGTACACATATCTTTGAACACTGGGGTGAGAACATCCATAGGGCAGGAAAATCATTTGTCATGTCAATGCTAGCTCACACACCAAAATATATGTATGGAAATGCCAAATTGCCCTCCAAATATTTTGCTGCTGGAATTGCTAATACCATCCTTCAAAATTCTTTACTTTTCTTTTTAATTAAAAGACTTGTTAGGGCAGGCCAGGTAGCTCATGCCTGCAATCCTACCATTCTGGGAGGCTGCAGCGGGTGGACTGCTTAAGTTCAAGAGTTCAGGACCAGCCTGAGCAAGAACGAGACCCCATCGCTACTAAAAAAATTGAAAAGCTAGCCAGGCATTGTAGTGGGCACCTGTAGTCCCAGCTACTTTGGAGGCTGAGGCAAGAGGATTGCTCAAGCCCAAGAGTTTGAGGTTGCTATGAGCTTTGATACCAGAGCATTCTACCCCGAATGACAGAATGAGACTCTGTCTCCAACAAACAAACAAAAAAGAACTTATTTAAAGCATATACTTTGTTTTTTAAAAAATCTACATCTTTGTGGATTACAAAGATTTTAACAAGCTGCTCAGATGGCCTCAGAGAAGAGGCTGAATTAACTCCTAGTCTACCAGATAAACAGCCCAACCAGTTCTTGAGAACATGTAAATCAAACCCATAGTTTGGGTGCCTGCTATTACCTGCTTGGAGAGCCCCCTGTGAAAGTGGCAGGTGGTGGGAGGAAGCTGAGTGATCATCTGAGTCAGGAAATAAACCCACACTTCTCCTCCACCCTGAGTCCTCTCCATTACCATGTAGCCCTCAGCACCTGGAGAGATCACTTTCCAGAAGGAAAGAGCCAAGTTCAGTTACTAGACAGAACTCATTTCCAATCCCAGCTCTCCCAATGTCTCATTGAGCTTCTCTAAGCCTCAATTTTCCTAATCTGTAAAACAGGCCAGACAGAACCTACCTGGTCCACAGGGTTGTAATGAAGATTAGACACTAAAACAGATGTGAAAGTCACTGGCTTTCCTTCCTTCTGTTTTGGGTTTGCCACCAAGTCTACAGCTGGGGAATAGCTGAGCCAAATGTGGGGTTTTCTGACCACAAGTGCTTTCCCAGAAACAGTTCCTCTTCGAAGTTATTATTTAAAAATCTGAATAGGTTATATATGCACATGATACACAAATTCAAAAAGTCTAAAGGGTGAGAAGTGAGTCTCCTTCTGATACCTGACCCTCCCCACCCCCACACCCAGTTCCCTTTCCCTGAGGCAAGCCTGTCGCCTTGTTTCTTGTGTCTTCTTCCAGGTCAGTCATTCATGCATTTCTACAAAAGTGAAGCATTATTCTACATATACTACTCTGCATCTTTTTTAAAATTTAAATTAACCAATGTTTCTTGAAAGTTCTCCCCATCTATACATATGGAGCTTTCTCATTCTTTTTCCTTTGTACTTAAAAATTTCAATATTATCAAAAAGTTGCAAGAATAGGGAAATGAACAACCATATATTTTAAACTTAGACTCATGATTATTGATATATGCCACGTTCGCTTTCTTTTTCTAAACCATTTGATACTATTTCTACTCTTACTATTCAATTAATATAGTAATTAATTGAATAGCTAACTATTCAACTATTGACTATTTCAATCTCTTCAGCAGGTATCGCTTAAGAACATTCTCCTATACAACCACAATACAATTGTCACATTAAGGAAATTCAATATTGATACAATGCTATTATCCTATATACAGTCCATTAAATTTCTGCAAGTGTCTTATTTAAAAGTCATTTTTAAAATCCAGGTTCCAGCCCAGGCACTGTGGCTCGTGCCTGTGATCCTAGATCTCTGGGAAACCCAGGCAGGAGGATCACCTGAGCTCAGGAGTTGGAAACCAGCTTGAGCAAGAGCCAGAATTGGTCTCTACTAATAATAGAAAGATTAGCTGGGCGTCCTAGGACGAGTCTATAGACCCAGCTACTCCCTAGGCTGGGCAGGATGATCACTTGAACCCAGGGATTTGAGGTTACTGTGAGTTAGGCTGATGCCATGGCACTCTAGCCTGGGCAACAGAGTGAGACTCTGTCTCAAATAAATACATAAATAAAACCCAGGTTCCAGTTAAGAATCACCCATTGCAGTTAAAAAGTCATTTCTCTTTAGTCTCCTGCAATCAAGAACAGTCCTCCACTCTATTTTGTCTATTTCCAGTGCACGAATGGGGCCAGCTGAGCCATTTACATTAATAAGGTGTACAACTATTCCTGCCAAAAAAATAAAGATATTTAACCTAAATCTTTTGTGAGGAAAGAATCAGAGAAGTCCCAGTTGAGGGAGAGTTGCAAAACTTGGCATTCAAAAATGTCAAGGTCATAAAAGACACACAGAAAAGAGTGTAGAGCTCTTACTCTCTATCTCCTTGGATGCTGGGGGTGGAGAGTGACAAAACTAAATCCTACACGGAAACTCCAAATTCAAAAAATGTTAAAATCCCCGGCCACCGCCTGGCTCTCGAACTACATGAAAACTACCTTCCCCAGAATGCACCGTTCTCCGGGCTCTTCCCGCCTCGGCCGCTCCCGTGGACTACATTTCCCAGAACACAGTGCGCCACGGCCTACTTCCGCTTCCGGCCCAGAGGGTCTCTGCAGTTGAGGTCTCCGCCTTCGTCTGGGGCGGAAACGCGAGTGTGGGGGGAGCTGCGCTGGTCCCGGCCTCATCCCCCACGTGACACAAATAGGTGTATTTAGAAATTGGGAGACACTGGGGAGGCCGGGAAGCCCTTTGTACCTCCCTTTATCCAGCAGACTGCTGATGGTGCCTCTGCATCTTGGGGAACCATGGGTGGAGCCTCTCTGCCTGGCCGAGTTTAGGATTAATAGAGGTCCCTTGGGCATCTGAGCATTCACTTGACTGTTGAGTTCTCTGGGGACCTTGAGGTTCTGTTCTTTATTCTGTGACATGTTGCCCCAGAAGCACACCCGCTCCCTTCTAACCAGTAAAGAAAAAGGAAGGAAGCACTTTTAACAGGCTGGCCTTGTTCCTACTGACAGTTAAATAGTTGAACTCCGAGCAATGTAGGCCGCAGAAGTTGACCTCTGGATGGAGAGCTGAACACAGCGGTTCCCAGCTACGGCTCTTTGCTAAACCCCGCGTGCTCGTGCCACCCCAGATCTGCTGAATCTGGGCAGAGCTCCCCTGACGCTAATGTGCAACCAAGGTCAGAACCTCAGGTTTACAGGAAAAATGCGAAATGTTGTCTACCAGACATAACCTACTTTTTCTTACAGAAGCTACCAGATCAGACTGCCCACCTTGACAGCGGTGTAAGTGTACACGATATATCTCTGTTTTCTGGGAGCCCCCACGCGGCCCACATAGGGAGCGTATTTGGTGTTGATAACCAGCTAGTATTTACCATATGGCCAGTGGCCATTCATTGGTCAGTATCCATGTCATCCTGGTTGTTAAATATTTTGAATACAGCCCTGAGTTACAGCCGATGTTGTTTGAATGGAACAGAGAAAAATGCCAGTTGGGAGAGGCAGAGAATGGTCCCACACGAAGATTTTTAGTGACAACACTAAGGATATTAGAATTTAAAGAGCTTCCGGTAGCCACAGGTCATCCACTAAGGCTGCCAGCAATTCTCCTTACCCATCATTGGTCAGCCCATCAGGTCACATGCCCATCTTGTCCAATCAGTAGAGGGGCAGGTACGAATGCTGTGGCCGGTTTAGACCAATGAAGAATAGGTCTCTAGAGGAAGATACCCTGGCACCAGTCAGCGAAGAAAAAAGGGAACCTGGAAAGGGAACCTGTACTACCACGTGTAACCAAACACACCTTTTTAAATTCAGCTTGCACAGACCTGACTGCAAAGCCCAGCCTTGTTGCTGGGGCTTCCTTTACAACAAACATTTAGTGATTCCCAATGTATATATTCTTTGCTGAACATTTATGGATAGAGAAAAGATTCCACTGAACAACATTAAAAAAAAACTTAGCGTTGGGGGTTAAGATGAGACCTTTTAACTCCAGAAATCCCAGCGCTTCTTTCTCGTCCCTTTCTTACTGCAGCATCGAGTCTTGTTAGTTTCTCTTTCCAGATCCTTTCAAAAACTCCAATTTCCTTTTCTGGCTATTATTTGGAGCAATACAGTTCTTCCTAAACCAGCTTCTTTGTCCTCGCCAATGTCACCACCAGCATCACCATCATTATGGAGTGCCAAAAGATTTGAAATTTTGTGGTTGCAGGTAAGAGAAGAGTCAATCTTACACACAATGCAAAATGATCAGCTCATGTAACTAAAACTCCAGGGCTGTAGTCACAGCTGGACCCAGAGGCTCTGACAATGTCATCAGAACTCAGTCTCTCCTCTCACCCCTGGGCCTCCCTCTGGGTGGGCCCCACCTTCAGGCATGCTGTTCCCTAAAGCAGCCCTAGCCTTCCTCTCAACTGGTGGGTAAGGAGACACTCTCCCAGCTTCACATCCACAGGGAAGAGCATCTCCTGACCCACCAGTTGCAGTGAAAGCTCTGAGCCCAGATCTAATCAAGCAGATGGAAGAGATGCCCACGCCTAAGCCCCACTGTGAATGGAAATGGAATGTAGGGAAAGCTTAGGAGGGTTGGCGAGAAGCCACACCATGGAACCGTAGACCTAAATGGGGGGAGACCTGGTTCCCTCAAGGAAGGTTGGTGACCTTCAGCAGACAAAGGAGCACGGAGATGGGTTGGAACATGAATGTCCACTCCGATGCTTGCCATGTTGACCACTTCAGGCAGGTTAGCCCATAATCTTCCCATCTTCTCTATACAGGAAAGACTGTTATCCATTGAGTTGATGAGTAAGGAGTAAGCTGAGGCCATTAGGTGGAGGCAGTGGGATTAGAATCGGGTCCTAACTCCAGAGCCAACTGCATGTAGGTTCTCTTTGCCCACCCTGGGGCCTAGTGCATGTTAAATGTCCCCAAAAAATCTCAGGGATGGTGCATGGGAAGCTCCTGACCTGGCTGAACTGAACTCTGCCCCATTATCCAAACTCCTTTTCATCCTGTTCTACCCCAGGGGAAAATTAGCTGTGAGACTCTGGGCCAGTCACTGTCCCTGTCTGGGCCTGTTCTTCCTCTTGCAAATGAGCAAGTTGACCCTCAATCCCCTGTCACTGAGGGACCTGGGTTCTCTCTGGGGAAAAGCTAGGAGTGAACGAATGCCCCAACTTGTGGTTGACCGCAAACTGCTGTGGCCCTAACAACCCCAGGTGCTAGGAAAACAAGACGTCCCTGGTACCCAGCCAGGCCCCAGGCTGCCCGCAGTGCACCCCTGGCTGGTCCCCTGAGGGAGGAGACCGGGCCAAGCATAGGCCCAACTTCCTCTCCTGCTGCCCTCCCTAGTCCGAGCTCACCATTGCTGGGCCTGCACCCAGGCAGCACCCTGGAGCAGCACCTGTCCCTCTGCTCGGCTGGGGCAAGTTCCGCCCTTGCTGCAACTTCCCCATCTGGCATCTTAGCCTCTGGCCTGGTAAGGGCTCTCAAAATAGGTATCAAAAACTCACTAAGGCACTGGCCGTCGACTGGGGCTGATTTTTGTCCCCCATGTAGCGTTTTCAGATTTAGCAAATGCAACCTTTGGAACATGACTATGCCAAAATGTTATGTATTTACCTGAAATTGAAATTGAACTGGGCAAACTATATTTTATTTCACAACGCTCCGCTCAGGGACATTGGCCAAGTCTGGAGACTTTCTAATCATCCTACAAAGTGGGTGCTACTGGCACCAAGTAGGTCAAGGTCAGGAATGCCATTGAGCACCTGGGTACACAGACAGCCCCCAGCTCAGAGATGTCAATCATGCCAATGGTAACAAACCCCACCTGGGGCCTCCAAGTGCTACCACACATGGTCACCTGCAACCTCAGGAAGTTGGCAGAGGAAACAGTGGTCATCCTCTGTGAAAATCAGAGAAACTGAGGCACAAGTGAAATGTCTAGTTCAAGGTCACAATGTGGAGTTTTCCACCTGTCTGTGTATTATCCTCTCTAATAACTCATCTGTTCTAAACACAGGGACGTGCAAGTTCAGCCAGAAAATACAGGTGGAAGAGGGTTCAGATAGAGCGTTCCAGGGTCTCAGCTCCCCAGGACTGGGCTTTCTGGATTCTGGGCTCCTTTGGGTCTGGGTAAGCCAGCCCTGGAGAGGAAATGGAACTAGGACCCTGGGTATCATTATCAGGCTGTCATCAATTGTACCACCAGATGGCAGCAGAGACCATGACATGATCCTGCAAGCTCTTGTCCTTCACCACTGCAGAGTTCTGTGGCTCAATGAGCTCTGTTGGTCTAAGACACTATCCACATACACCTGAGCTGTGGGTTCGAATCCAGCCTGAGCTCACCAAACAACAATGACGGCTGCAACCAAAAAATGGCTGGGCGTTGTGGCGGGCCCCTATAGTCCCAGCTACTCGGGAGGCTGAGGCAAGAAAATCGCCTAAGCCCAGGAATTGGAGGTTGCTGTGAGCTGTGATGCCACAGCACTCTATCTAGGGTGACAGCTTGAGGCTCTGTCTCAAAATAAATAAATAAATAAAGTCACGCCAGGTTTCCTCCCTGGAGATTCTGGTTCTGCTGGCATCAGTTCTGTTTTTGTTTTTGTTTTTTAAGTCTCAGGTGATTGTCTTGTGCAGATAGGCTTGAGGACCACATCCCTGATGGCACAATCACTTGGGAACTTAAAAAAAAAGTACCAACGTGGAAAAAACCCAATGTCCACAGACAGATGAATGGCTAAACAAAATGTGGTCTAGGCAGACAACGGAATATTATTCAGCTATAAAAGGAATGAAATTCTGACACATTCTACAATATGCAGGAACCTCGAAGACATCAAGCCCCAGGGACAAGTTCACAAACTTAATTGTATACCCAACCATAAATCACTGAACCATCCACTACACACCACCCATTTATCCATTCATCGTCCATCTATCGACCAAGCCAACTATCTACCCATTCATCTAGTTATTCACTCATCCTCCCACCTGCCACCCATCATCTACTCATCACAAACACAGAGAGAACCACACAGTAGACCCATGTGAATATTTGTCAAATGAATGAGCCAAACAGTTTATAAATGTTTGCTCTAAGTTTCTTGTCAAAACAGGGCCAAGGGAGGCTCAAATGTGGCCCCTCGATCTATGGTGAGATGGGACCAGTGCCTGCTTTAGCTCTAGCCTTTGGATGCTATCAGCTTTGTCCTGGGAGGGGCCTCAGCCAGGACCCACTTTGTCTCATTCCCTCCTGCTGAGAACTACCTCCTGCATGAAGCTTATACACAAGCCCCTTGTGCCTGTCTGGCAGGAGAACTAGATTCTGTACCCCCTACCACCTCCCACACCTGGGGCTACTCAGCCTGGAAGGCTGGGCACAGCAGAGCTGCCTGCCCCCAGGGGACTCTATGATAAAGAAGATTCCAGGCTCGGCGCCTGTGGCTCAGTGGGCTAAGGCGCCAGCCACGTACACCTGAGCTGGCGGGTTCGAATCCAGCCTGGGCCCGCCAACCAACAATGACGGCTGCAACCCAAACAAAAATGGCCGGGTGTTGTGGCGGGCGCCTGTAGTCCCAGCTACTTGGGAGGCAGAGGCAGGAGACTCGCTTGAGCCCAGGAATTGGAGGTTGCTGTGAGCTGTGATGCCACGGCACTCTACCCAGTGACAGCTTGAGGCTCTGTCTCAAAAAAAAAAAAAAGATTCCAGCTTTCTTTTAGGTTCAAGAAAGCCACAGGGAAACTAAGTGGCTTCTGTCTGGCAAAAAGTCTCGTCATCTCTTTCTGGAGAAGGTTACACAGGCGTAGGTCCTGTCCACCTGACCCCACATGCCCTTTCCAACCTATTCTCTTCTCATCCCTCAAGGTGCACGTGCATGCTAGGGCTTCAGTTTTCTCATCTATATTTTGGAGATGAGAAGGCAGGATACTGGGTACCATGCCCACTAAGCGACTGTGAGATGAACACAAGGATATGAAGCCGAAGGCGATATGCCCCCAGAGGCGGCAGGGCCATAGGTGACCCGCCCTCTGCTCTCCTCCCACTGCTTGCTATGCTCTGGCTGCACCCCTCCCTCGGTTCCTCTAACACTCCACAGCCCTCCCACTCCTGGGCCTCACACTGGCTGTTCCTGCAGGTTTTTGCTCAACATGTCACTGTCTTGGAGAGCCTTCCCTGGCTACCCTCCCTCCACTCCCTCTCTCCTCCTTTGTGGCTTACTTTTTCTCCATAGTATTTGTCCCTCTAAGATACTACATCCTTTCCTTATTTAATTTTATTGATTTTGTTTATTGTCTCATTCTTTCCAGAGCATAGTTACCACAAGGGTGGGAGTTTTAGTCTTGTTTATTCATTGCTACATCATCAGCACCTACTAGAATGACTCACACACAGTAGGTGTGGGGTCAACATTGATGAATGGATGGATGGAAGATGGGTGGGTGGATAAGTAGGCGATTGGATGGATGGATCAGTGGAAACTACAAATAGAGGACAGGTGAATGGATGAGGATGGAGAATGGGTAAGTAGGTGGACGGATAGAGGTTGGGTGGGTCGATGGATGAAGGATGGGAGGATGGATGGACTGGTGGAGAGTAGATGGTTAGATGGATGGAGGACAGGCAAATGGATGGGTAGATGGAGGGATGGTTAGATAACTGGATGGCTCAGTGCATAGATGATTCGTGAACGGAGGATGGGTAGTGGATGGATGGATGGGTGAATGGATGGAGGGTAGATAAATGAAAGGGTGGGTGGAGGGTGCATGGATGGATGAATAGATGGGCGGTCAAAGCAAGAAGAGAGTGAATGGGCCTCCTCCAGCAGTCTTGAAGTTATCATCTAGGTATGAGTTCCCCACATTCTATAGAGCAGCAGAAAATTAGGGGCCAGATCCCAGGGCTTATTAAAAAGTGGCCAACAACATTCACGCTCCCCTGTCATTACAGCTCCAATAAGGGGCTGGGGTTCTATGAGCAGGGAGAGGAAGAGAGGGATCGCCCCCCACCCCCCAGCAGGGTCCCAGGTCCAGACCTGTCCTCCAGCCATCCCCAGCTAAGGCAGGTGTTGCAGACACTCACACCACACCTCCTGAACCAGGGGTAAGAAAACTGGCAAGACATGTCTGGGGAGGTGAAGAGCCCATAGCAATGACCTTCACGCCGTGTCAGGGAGGCGTGAGTTTCCGGGGTTGGCAGGCACACTGGGAAGGAAGCAGGTCCTGAGACAGCTTCCCAGGAGCCACCAGTAAAGGATGAAGACACCTTGGCAGGACACAGCAGGAGGCAGGGGATGACCCACAGGGGACAGGAGATGGGAGGATGTGCCCTCCACCCCTGCCCTGTGGGGTCCACACCTAGGGCATCCTTCCAGCATCCCTGTGGCCAGCCAGAGAAGCAACAATGGTCAAACAAAGACAAAGGAGACACCAGCAGGGCTTCGGAGGCCAGGAGGGAGGGCTGAAGGGAATGCAACACCGGGTGCCAGCCTGAAGCCTCAACTAGCCTAGAGCTACGCAGGCATCTTCAAGAAATGGAAAGACTGGGTAGAGATCTAGAAAGTGCCATTCACAGTTGCACTCCTGAGACCTCCGCCCTCAAATCGGCCCTCTGCTTGGGTGCCCCCTCCCTGCCTGGGCTCCTAAAGCACGTGGGGTGCGGCTGGCACCAGGAGGGTCCAGTAAATGCTCCTTAATGAATGGGCACCGGACACAAAACAATGGAGTTGCAGGGAGAGGGCTGCTACGGTAGGGCATAAGGGGGAGCACCCCGCACCCCCCAGGGAGAGGGCTGCTGCGTTAGGGCATAAGGGGGCGCACCGCTACTCCTGGTTCTGTCGAGGGCGGAGGGCCCAGTAAGCACCACGACCATTGATGCCAAGGCAACTCCCAGAGTGGGGGCTGAGTCGGCCCTGAAAGGCCTGTCCCTGGACCCCAAGATGGGGAAATTCAGCGGTCGCAGAGGCCTCTCCCATCGGGCTGCACCAGGAGCCAAGGCCAGAAAGGAGCAGTCTGGGTGACAGAGTGGGCAGGCTGGGGCAGCAGGGGCCCCTTCCAGGCTGGGCCGCGCCGGGTCTGTTCTTTGCTCTCCCCTCCACCTAGCAGAGCCTCCCGCCTCCGGCGCCCGCCAGGCTGGGGAGCGTAGCCGGGTCTCCCTGGCAACACTGACGTCAGCACCCTCGGGACGCCGCTTCAGCTCTCCTGCAGCGGCTGGGACCTGCAATGCTTCGAGTGCGGACCCAGTCCTGCTCACCGGAGGCGGAGGGGCCCAAGAGGCCAGCCAGGTCCCATCTCCCCGCTGCCTTCCCGACATCCTGCTTCCACCTGCGCCCTGTCCTGGAGTTGCTGTCTGACGTTGCTGGCAGGGAAAAACCCCACTTCCAGTATCATTAATAGGAAGCCCCCCACCCCAAGGAGATCGTGCATTGTTGAATGTGGGGAAAGACGTGCCACCCTCCCCGGCCCTGTCTGTGCTTCCATCTGCTCTCCTCCACAATAAAGCCGAGGGGCAGGCGGGGGTGGGGGGGCACGCTTTCGTGATCACATGGCCGCCTCCCCCACCCCTGACCCCACTCTCGCTGCCCTGGGGACCTAAGACTAGGAAGTTTTGCCTCTCCCCTGCAGCTCCCCTGCAACTCGTGCTTCCTCCCCCTCCTCTACTCACCTGTGCCTTCCCCTTCAGCTCTTCTAAACTGCCAGGTGCTGCCTCCCAGCTTCCGCACATGCACTTCCCTCTGCCTGGAATGCTGTTCCCTGCTCCATCTCACCTCTTGGAGGCGCTCAAAGCAGCCTGCCTTCCTTTTTGCCCTCCCTGTGGCTGTCCGGGGTGACTATGGTTAACAATAATGAACCTTGTTTCTCAAAAGAGCTAACAGAGAGGAGTCCAAATGTTCTCACCACAAAAAATGATAAATATTTGGATGGGTTTGCTAAGTACCCTGATTTCATCATTACATCATCAATACACACATGGAAACATCATGCTGTACCCCAATGACTTCTCAAGTAAAAACAAAACAAAAGGACAAAAATGATTGGCGTGATTATTTGTCTACCAGCTGCCTCCTCCCTCAGACTGGCTAGGGGTTCAGGAGGGCCTTCATTTTATTCACTCCTGAGTCTCCACTGCACCTGATATGCAGTAGGTGCTTAATGTATATTTTTAAACAAACTTATTGAGATGTAATTCACCCCCCATACACTTCACCCTTACAAAGCGTACAATTTGGTGGTGTCTAGGGTACTCAGAGTTGTGCAGACATTGGCACGGTCAATTTTAAAACATTTTCATTACCCAAAAGTGAAACTCCAGCCCCATTAACCATCACTGTCCTATTCCTGCACCCACTCGGCCCCAAGCAAGCAGGAATCTGCTGTCTGTCTCTACGATTTCCCTCTTCGGGATTGTCACACATGAAATCATGTAATTGGACTTCTGCTGCTGGCTTCGTTCCCTTACTCAGCACGTCTCCAAGGTTCAGCTCCAAACATTTGTGCCCAATGATGAATGAATGAATGGCTATGGGAGGCAAAGGGAGGTGCCCCTCCTGGTGGGATGCAGGCAGTGGGAAGTGGGGCACAAGGCCCACCTTGGGACCCACATCTACTAAGGGATGGAACGCTGCCTGAGTACTGTCTATAGCCCAAGATCAAAACTCCAGTCTCAGGGCTCAACCCTGATGTGATGTAGGATAGATGCCCTACCCACGCCCCTTATTCCATCAACAGAGCTGCTGTCCTTTCTTCACACCCATGTTTTCCTTTCATTTGTTTTTTTTCTTTTGAGACAGTCTCATTCTGTCGCCCTGGATAGAGTGCTGTGGCATCATAGCTCACAGCAATCTCAAACTCCTGGGCTCAAAACGATCCTCCTGCCTCAACCTCCCAGGAATACAAGCACCTGACATGACATTTGGCTAGTTTTTCTATTTTTAGTAGAAACGGGGTCTTGCTCTCGCTCAGGCTAGTCTCAAACACCCTGAGCTAAAGGGATTCTCCTGCCTCAGCCTCCCAGAGTGCTAGGATTATAGGCATGAGCCACTGCTCTCACCCACACACCAGTGTTCTCATTCATTCATTTATTCCACAAAAATGCAAGGTTACAATCTACGAGTCTTACTCTTGTAAATTAATATACTCTTATTTTAAAAAATCAATTAAAATAGACAGATGCTTGTTTTCAATTGAGACTTTGAGCGAGACTAGCTATTCTGACCTCTCTGTAAGAGCCCACCCCAACGGGTCCAGCCTGAGCCATTTCCACTCAGGGTTTGCTGGGACAGTGCTCCTAGGTGGCTTGGAGGTGGCCTCTCCATAAATATGCAAACCAAGTATAATATAAACCATTTTGTCCACATGGAAATGCTGTTTCAATTCCTTTCCCCTTGTGATTTCCACTTGACCACTGCCTCAGCTCCTGGTCTGTAGAAAGTGTAGCTGCTATTGAAACAGCTGACCCGAACTGAGATGTGCTCTAAAGGCAAAACACACACTGGATTTTAAAGACTTAGTATAGGAGAAAATGTAAAATATCTCAATAATAATTTTTATATTGATTATAGGTTGAAATGATAATTCAATATGAGACAAAAGGAAATACATTAATGTCACCTGATTCTTTTTACTTTTTTAAAAATGTGGCTACTGGAACATTTTAAATTATCTACATGGCTTGTCTTCTATTTCTGTTGGACAGAGCTGGTCCAGAGCAGCCATTCCACAGGGGAAACAGCACCCTAGCCCCATACTCATGATGGGCACTGCTGGAACCTCAGGGCTGTGAGTTACATAACTAGTGTCCACAACACAGCCCACGAGGGAATCACTAGCCCCCATCACCTGCCCAGCAAAGCCCCATAGCCAGTGGGTGGGAAGGAGGAGCCCCAGATAGGACTTGCATCCTGGGAACAGAGATTCCAGCATCTCATTCCCTGACTCTGACAGCACCTTCTCCTCCCTGGGAAATCAGAGAGGCAACAAAAGTCGGCATTTGGGGGGAATAGTCTGTTGCCCCTACCGTAACATTTAGAGAATGGACAGCCAAGAAGTCTGTGGCCAGGAGCCGGGAGGAGCCTCTTCCAAACTCTCATCATCTTCCCAGATGAACCCAAAGATGCTGCGGACGGCTCTGCAGGGTGCGGTTCAATATGTCGATGAGTGGATCGGGCACCACGTCGGTTTCCCTGCTGAGAGGCCTCTCCGACAAACCTGGGGAAGGCTAGGGCCCAGGCAGGGCAGCTTGTGATCATGTGACCTGTGCCGTCATGCAGAGCTCATGCTTAGAAGGGTTCCATGTTTGGTTTAACATCTGATGTTTTCTTAAAATCCTTAATACTTTTTTGAACAGGGAGCTCGCATTTTCATTCCTCACTGGGCCCTGCAAGCAATGTAGCCCAGGACTACTCCAAAGAGAAAGTGCATCTGAATCACCATGAAACCTTGTTAAAATGCAGATTCTGGCTCAGGAGGTTTGGTGCAAACCCCAAGCATCTGCTCTCTAATGAGCTCTTGAGTGGTGCTGCTGGGCCCCAGGACACACAAGGGTTAGGGAAGGTTATCTCAACCTCTGTTATACAGCTCGGCTCTGTTTCCTGGGCTGGAGGGCAGTGATATGATCACAGCTCACTGCACCCTGGAACTCCTGGGCTCAAGTGACCCTCCTGCCTCAGCCTCCCAAGTAGCCGGCACTACAGGTATGCACCACCATGCCCAGAAGCTGCTAAGAAGCTTTTAAAAGTCACGTGTACAGGCCCCAATCCCAGACCAACTTAATCAGAATCATGTGGAGAGGGTTTGGCCATCAGTGAATTGAACAAGCTTTCCAGGTGATTCCAATACGCAATCAAGGCTTCACGAGCAGCCTGGTCAAACTTAATGTGCACACAAATCACCTGGGGACCTGTTGAACATGCAGACTGATTCAGCAGGTCTGGGTGGAATCTGGAACTCTGCATTTCTAAAAAGACTCTAAAAAGGGTTGATGGTGCTCATCCCTGAACCACGTTTGGAGTAGCAAGGCTCTAGACTCAGTCAATATCCTTTTCTGGTTGGTTTCATCAGCTTTGGAGTAGGGACAGAAAGAAAAGCCAGCACTAGGGTTTTCAGGGACTTATCCTTGTCCAAACAGAGTACACTGAATAAAACAAAACAAAGCCACAGGTTCCACCATGGACACTTGTGTGTGTTGTGCACTGCACAGCTGTGTTACACCCGAGGGAGCCCATTCACAGGTTTGTATAGTCATTATACCCATTTTTCCAGCAGATGGCAGTAGAGTATTTTAAGGGCGAAACACAACTGCTCACCCAGAGGCGTCATTAAGATGGACGTGTCCCTCTGATAGAAGTCACAGATGTACCACTCACCTTCCCAGGTCCAGACACAGTGGAGAGCAGCAGCAGCCATCTTTTTTGATATCACTTTTTTAATCAAGGTGAAATACATGTAACATAGGCAACTTAAAAATATCCATTCCAGCAGAATTAAGACTATTCACAACACTTGCAAGCACCACTTCTATCTAGTTCTAAAACATTGTCATCACCCCAAAATAAAACTCCATACCCAGTAAGAAATCACTTCCCATCCTTCCAATACTCCCAGATGGGCAAATCTGACATCTCCATAGACTGCCCTACTCGGGATATTTTGTGTAAGCGGAATCATACAAGATGTGGCTGCTGGTGTCTGGGTTACTTTTTAAAAGATTTGAGGTTTATCCGCACTGTCAAATGTAGCAGTAGTCTTTTCCTTTTGGGGGGCCCAAAATTAATAATATTTTATTATCTGTAAATACTACGTTCATTTACCATTTATTTGTTGGTGGAAATTTGAGTTGTTTCCACTTGATGCTACTTTTTAAAAGTTGATGTTGATGCATACACAAATCTTAGGATAGAGCTCTGCCAACTTGTAAACATCCGTGTAACCACAGGTCACCAGGCAGAGCATTTTCATCACCCTGAAAGGTTCCTTCCTACGTCTTCCCAGTTACAAACCCTCTTGCAGAGATAATCACTATTGTGACCTTTGCAATCCTAGACAGACTTCTGCCTGTACATGACCTTTCTATAAATGGAATCGTACAGCAAACCCTTGCTGTGTCTGGCTTTCTTCATACAACATAATACTTATCCAATTAATTCACGTCACTGTGTATATCGGTCGTGGGTTCTTTTCCTCCTGTTCTGCAGAATTTCATCTTACGAATATGTCACTGTTTATTCACGCCCCTGTTGATGGAGACGTTTGTGTTGTTCTACTGTATGGCAACCCCACCATTTGTTTATTCATTCTCCTCTTAGTGGACATTTGGGTTGCTTCCACTTTTTAGCTATTATAAATAACACCGCTATAAACATTCTTGTTTGTGTCTTCTGATGGATGGATGAGCTCAGTTCTCTTGGGCGCACACCCAGGCATGGAGTTGCTGGATTGCAGGCCAGGCATATGTTTAACTTTGCTAGACAGGCCTTTCAAAGTGGTTGAACCGAGTTATAGCCCCACTAGTGACGCAGGAGAGCTTCTTTCATCAACCACCTCCATCTCTGAAAACGAGTGCAAGCTGATTCTCAGGCCCTTGCGGCAGGGCCTGTCCAGCTCAGCCAGGAGGTGCCTCTGTCTCAAAGGGCCCAGGGAGGTCTATCTGGGGACCATGAAGTCTTTTTGGGAGGGTTTTCCCAGCTTTCTATGGGGAGAGCTTCCCCTTCACCTTGTCCTCTGACATGGTTAGTCAGATGTATGATGCTAAGATAAAGATTCAAGTACAGGCAGCTTATTTAGGAAGTGGCCCAGGAAATATTAATGGGACAGTAGAAAAAGGAAGGCAGAGAAGGGAAGGAAGTCCCAACAAACCCGAGAGCACTGAGGTTGCCTGGAGGTCAGTCCCAGGGAGGGACTCTGGGAGCCAGAGTAGAAGGAGGGTCTTGGAGCTGTAGACGCCCGTGAGGACTGAGAGAGCTGAGGTGTTAATGCACCAGGACCCAGTGGTCCTTGGTTGAGGGCAGATTCCAGGGTGAGGAATTAATTCTGGGCCCTTGCAAGGGTGCCCGAGGGATAAGCTGAGAAAAGAGAGAGCCAGCCTGGATCCTTGCTCACCCTCCCTCCATAATAAGCACCACTCTCTATAACTTCCTAAGTCACTCTTGACTCTGTTTTACCGCACGGTTCCAGCCCCCAAGACTCGCCCCCAGCCGACAGTGGAGAGCTCTCCCGCAATGCCTGGGTGATAACTTTGGCTCTGTCCCACATTCACTGCGTGACCTTGACCAAGAGACTCAGCCTCTCCTGGCCTCTGCTTCCCCATCAGTCCAAAGGGGTCCTATTAGTACCTGCCTTAAAGCCTCACAGGAGGAAGAAAAGAATTCAGAGCCACAGAACCCCTCCCACTGTACCTGGCCCAGAGGAGCGGCTATCTAAGTGCTTTGTTTGAAAAATGAGTGACATAGTGACAACCTTTTTACAAGTACTCATGGCCGTCAGAATACATCCCAGACTCTGAAGTGTGATTGCTGGGACTCTAGCTGGTCTCATGTCCACCAGTCCTCCTAGAGTGTATGGCATGGTGGCCCCCAGAAGATGTGCTGACCAGGAGCCCGGGGAAGTAACCTTATTTGGAAGAAGAGTCTTTGCTGATGTGATTAAGTTATCCTGAATCAACCAGGTGAGCCCTAAGTCCAGGGATATACATCCTTGTGAGAAAAGGGGAGGACAGCTGCAGGGAATGAGGTCACATGAAGACACGAGTAGGATGGGGGGCAGCCACAAGCTGAGAGTGGCCAGGAGCCACAGAAGCTGGAAGAGGCATGGCAGGACCCTCCCGCAGAGCCTCCAGAAACAGCACAGCCCTGGAACCTGATGATGCCTTGATGGCAGACACCTCCAAACTGAGAGAACCCATTTCTAATGTTTTAAGCCACCCAGTTTGAGATGGTTTACTGCAGTGTCGTAAGAGACCAGAACAGCTTTGTCGTGAAGCGTTTAGTAACAACATGCACCAAACTGGGTGGCTTCAAATGGGTGGCTGGAAGTAACAGAAATTTATCATCTCCATAGTCTGGAGTCTAGAGATCCAAAGCCAACGTGGCCCCTTCTGAGGACTATGGGGGCAGAACCTGTCCCAGGCCTCCCTCCAGCTTCGGGGGATTTCCTGGTGACCTTTGCAGCTTTGGGTGGTTTGCTGGTAACCTCCGGCTTCCAGCCACATCACTCCAATCTCCGCCTCCCCCTCTCCTGGCCTTGCCCCCGTGTTTCTGTCTGTTTACACCGACATCCCTCTGCGTCCAAATTTCCCCTTCTTAAAAGGTCCTACCCTAATGACCTCATTTTAATGTGATCACCTCTGTAAAGACCTTATTTCCAAACAGAGCCACGTTCTGAGAATCAGGGGTTAGGACTTCAACATCTCTTGTCTGGGGGATAAAATTCAACCACGACAATAACAGCACACTACCACACTCCACGCCCATCACTGTCCATCAGCAGTGCCCAGTGCAGATCCGTCTCCAGCTTGTTGCCCGGTTCTTTCTCCTCTGCTGACTTGGAAATATCTTCATTCTTCATTCTCTACATCACCTCCTCCAGGAAGCCTCCCCTGACCCCGAAAGGCCTAGGCTGGCTGCCCACCCTCTGCGCCTACCGCAGTGACCTGGCATGGTGTTTGCTATATAGAGACTGACTCCTTGCCTGTGTGCTTGCCTGCTGGGCCCTGGAGGACAAGGGCCACTTCTCTTGCTGTTGCTTATTCTTTTTCTAAACCAGTTTATTGAGATCTGACAGACGGACTAAAAGCCATGCACCCATAATGCCAACAACGTAATGAGCACATAGCCATGAAACTCTCACTGCAAACCTGTGAGGGAAACACGTCCATCAGCCCCTAGATCTCATGTCCTCCATATTTATCACGATCACTATGTGGATGTGGGTGATAAGAACACTTAACATAAGATCTTCCCTCTTAGCATAGTTTATGTAGACGGCACGGTGTCAACTCTGGGGACTGAGAAGATCTCTAGGGCTTTCCCATGCTGCACCCAAGAAATTTTGTCCCCTTTGACTGGTATCTCCTTATTTCCCCTCCCCCCTTTGGCAACCACTGTTCTGTTCTTTGCTTCTACGAGTCTGATTATTTTAAATTCCACAACTAGGCGCTATCATGCAGTATTTGTTTCTCTGCGCCTGGCTTATTTCACTCACTATGTCTTTGGGTTCCTCTACGTTGTTGTACACGGCGGGATTATTTTCTTCTTGTAAAGCTGAATAGCATTCCCCACTGTAGCAATACGGATCACATTTTCTTTATCCATTCATCTGTCAATGGATACCTGGGTCGATTCCGCATCTTGGCTGTTGCAAATAGTCCTGCAATGCACATTAGAGTTCTGGTCACTTCACTAGAACCTGAGTCCAGTTCTATGGATTATACATACCTAGAAGCAAGGTTGCCAGACCATGGTAGTTCTGGTTTTAATTTTTTTCAGGACGCTCCTTATTGTTTTTCATAATGGCTACACCAATTTGCATTCTCACCAGCAATGTGGGCAAGGTTCCTTTCCCCCACATCTTTGCCAACATTTATCTATTTTTTTTTTTTTTTAAAACAATAACCATCCTCACAGGGGCAAGGTGTTATCAGATTGTGGTTTTGATTCGATTTGCATTTCCTTGATGATTAGTGATGTTGAATACCTTTTCATATACCCGGTGGCTCTTTGTATGTCTCCTTTGGAGAAATGGAGACCTGTCTATTCAGCTTGTTTGCCCAGGTTTTTATCAGGTTATATGGGTTTTTGTTATTGAGTTGTAGGTCTCTCGCTACTTCTCCCATATTTTCCAGCACTCCCCATCAGGCCTACTGGAAGCCTGAATGAATTGTTGAATGTATGAATGGGTGAATGAATGAATGAATGAATGAAGACAGGGCCTTTTCCAAGGTTCTCTGACTCCTTTCCCTGTTGGCCAGTAGGGGAACTTCTAACTGAGCCCAGCTGGCTGTAGAGCAGTCTGTCTGTCAGTCACAGAGGATAGCTGGGCTAGCCGGGTTCCCATGCTGTACAGTTCTATCACGATCACTATGTGGATGTGGGTGGACGTCCACTATGTGGACGCTGTGCACGATGCTCTGGTGTAAGGGACTGGGAGGCAGGTGTCCTAAGGTAGGCACGAGGAGAGGGGCTAACTGGAGGAACGTGAGGTGGCCCGGGCGGGCCCCAGGGCTTAGCTTCTTAGAATCCAATTGCTGTTCCCTCACTTGCAAGATTTGCCTCGAAACTTCTGATTACAACCTCTGACCCCAGCCGAGGAGGTGGATCTCTGTTGGACTCTCACTGGGTCCGTGGGGCCTGGACCATCAGCTGTGAGGTTTGCTGGGGTGAGGTCATTGAGGTAGAATCCTGATGTGGAAGAGTCCGTGGGGACAGGGACAGGGGTAGACAGGGTTCTAGGGTGTGAAGCTGCCCAGGGTCCCAGGGCTGAGGGGAGCTCTTATCACCCCGGTCTAAAGGGCGGGGAGGGCGTGGTACAGACAGCGGCAGCAGCAGGAGGGCAGGGGCTGGAGGTGAACATTCTGGATGCGGGAAGGTCGAAGGCACACCAAGGCACATCAGGGGACCTAGCAAGGGGTCATTCCCACTCTAAGGCTGAAGGGCCAAGTGGAGGGAGTTGTGTTCCTCCAGAAGCTGGCACCATGGAAGCAATGGCTGGTGGGGACTGAGCCCCAGGAAGGAGGTGCCTCCTGCCAGAAACAGGTGAGGAGGCTGGAAGAAGCCTCTGTCTTCCTCCTCCCCCCATCTCTAGCAGGGAACCTGCCTTCTCCAGGCTCCAGATGATGCCGGTGGACTGGGAAGGGGGCTGAGCCTCAATCCCACCGTGCCAAGAACGCCTGTCCTGAGCTATGCTGGGGGAAGGACCGGGACAGAGAAGTGAACGCGTCTTCCCAGGCATGTACACACAGGTGAAGCCAAGGCCGTCTGGCTGTCTGGCCTGAGGATGGGAGCTCCTGGGGCCAAAAGCTTTTTAGGTGGTCCCATTTGATGACCCCTTCCCCACCTCCCTGGCACAAGGACTGTCAGGCTGACTCCTGCAAGTCCAGGGCCTCTGGGCTTTTCCATAGCACCCATTTTCCCTGTGTGACCTAGGTGGGCCACACTCTTGAGTACCCGACACCCTCCCGCTCTCACAAGGGCCATAGAGGTCACCCATCTGGGGGGTGAACAGAGGCCAGCCAGGGTGGCCAGGGTGGGACACGGGATAGGGCAGAGGAGGTAGCAGAGGGGGCTGGATGGTGTGGGCAAAAGCAGCCACTTCAGCCATCTGGGAGAGATGGCCTAGGACCTGCTATAGGGTGGAGACCATT
Organism: Arctocebus calabarensis; assembly: GCA_963573935.1. Taxonomy (NCBI): domain Eukaryota; kingdom Metazoa; phylum Chordata; class Mammalia; order Primates; family Lorisidae; genus Arctocebus; species Arctocebus calabarensis. The sequence continues at coordinate 22,531 of CAUYON010207890.1, forward strand.
CTGGGGGTGGGGGAAGGACAATTACCGGCCAGGACGACTGGACAGTGGGGGCCCCTGCAAGACTGGCTTGGGAAGGCGGGCGGACGTATTAACTTTGGAAATATCCAAGTGTTTCTTGGGCATGTTAACGTTGCCTCTTGCAGACACTGAGGGGAGAGTGGGTCTCAGCTCTGGGACTCAAGAAGCCCTGCATCAACCAGCAGCAACTGAACCACCCAGGAGCTTGTCAGAAATGCAGTCTCAGGGTTGGTCTGGCACGAGAGCCAGAATTAGCCCTTCTATAGCGCTGCAGGTGGCTGGAAGGCTCAGTGGTCGAGAAGCTCCAGGTGACAGCTTCCTTAAGGCCCTGTAGCACAATTGGCCTGGGTCTGTAGTACAGATTCTCAGCTGAGGAGTGATTCTGCCCCTCAGGGGTCATTTAGCAAGGTCTAGAGGTATTTTGGTTGTCACCAAAATGGTGGGGGGAGAATGCCATCAGTGGGCAGAGGCCAGGGATGCTGGCCTGTCTTACAATGAACATGACAGTTCCCTGCAGCAAAGGGTCTGGACCTAGTGGCCAACAGTGTCCAGGAAGTGCCAAGCAGATCCAGGAGAGGGTGTCCAGGCACTGCCTCAGGCCTCCCTCTGGGCCAGGCTCCCCTGCCCCAGCCCCCACAGCACCGCACAGAAAGGCCAGGCATTGATGAGTCACTTACAGTTTATTTTTGCCTGAAAGTATTTCACATCTCTTTGTACACAGCTACGTGACAGTAGTATTAACCATCAGGAAAAGCAACAGTGCGAGGGGAAAAGGTGGCATGTCTTGTTTCTTCTTTTTTTTTTGTCTTTTTCAAGATTTTTTTTTTGCTTCGGCTTCTTCCTGCACCAGAGTGCTGTGGAGTATGGGACCAGAAGGGAGGAAAATGTAACCAAAAGTATGGGACCAGAAGGGAGGAAAATGTAACCAAACAGCAAAGACAAGACGCCGAGAAACAAAAACACAGAACGGGGCGCACTCACACACACACACACACACACACACAAAATAAAACCTGGCACGTAAAGTGAATTAAGACTGAAACCCAATTTCTTTTTTTTTTCCTTTTTTAAAAAAATGAGGGCATAGTAGGGGGGTAATAAAGTCTACCTAGCAAAGTATAAAACGACAAAAGCATGGTTTCCATTGAATAAGATTAAATATATATAAAACAATTACGTTGACTGTGGGGTAGGTTTGGAGGTGCTGGAGGGGGGAAGTATTTGTGCTAAACCAACAGAAAAAGGGGCTGGGGGCAGAGGGGAACCCCAGATAAACCATAGACGGGCTGCTCTGTACAGTGAGGGCTTATTACGAAAAAGCCGACGGTTTATAAAAGAAACGGAGGTTGGTTTGTCTTCGGAGCAGGTGTGGGTAACGGAAGGAGCGTCTTCGTTGCAGTGGTCACATTTATGGGGGGTGGGCAGTCGGAGGCGACGTATCTCTCTTCTCCCAAGAGACCATGCAGAGAGGCGGGCATGCACGAGGGGCCACGTGAAGCACACGACGGCAGGGGGCCCACGGTGGCAGTCTCAGTTGGGGACATGGGACAGCAAAGGCCGGTGGATATGGGAACAGCTCTGCTACCGGGCGGGCCAGGGAGGACAGGTTAGCACCCCCCTTCCGAGTCTGTAAAAGGGGCCCAGAGAAAAAGCTTGGGCCTCAGAGGAGCAAGACTTCACTGTGGGACCCCAGTTCTCCCTCCTCCCCCAAGCCTGACCCCACCCCACGAGGAAGCCGGAGACATGTGGAAATCAGACGGACAGACAGACGGACGCACGAGAGAGCATTAGCATATAGAATCCATTACGAAAAAGCAATTAATTTTTCCAAGGAGGTTTTTTTTCTGTCTTTTTTTTTTTTTTTGGTCTGTTTGTTTCCTTTAAAAAAATAACAAGAGTACTACCACTAACCCGATAGCTGACTGGTTTATACAGCACTACACGCCGGGGTGGGGGGTGGGAGGGGTGGGCGGGGGTGGGGCAAAGACTTCATAAATAAGATAAGAGGCGGGTCCCAGACCCGCAATTTGTCAACACGTCTTAAATAGGTGCATTATTTAAATCTTATGTACAACAAGAATCACTTTGCATAGCAATGGTGAGGACACAGGACGGGTGCAGTGACGGGTGCAGTGACGTGACTGGGTCTTCTTGTCCCAATGGCATGGGGAGGCGAGTTCTCAGCTCAGCTCAGGGCCTCGAGGAAGGAAGAAGAAAGCGTCCTTCGTGTGGCCCACGATGGTGGCATTGGAGTTGACTTTTCCCACATGGCATTAAACACAAAGGCAAAGAAAATCCACAAAGGGTCCCCCCCACCCCAGGCCCTCCCCTCCCCCTCCCCGACCCGCTGATGCTCCTCTTGTTGCTACAAAGTCCATTTCAGATTAGGTCAAAGGTTCCAATTACGAAGCTAAAAGAATTAGGCGGGGGCTGGGCGTGCTTGTGGACCCCCCCCCACCCCCTCCCCCCCTCCGCCCCCAGAAAGACTCCCCCATCTATCTCACAGCCAGGGCGCTGGGGTGGGACCCCAGGACTGGCTGGTCTACAGCTATTAGTCAAGAGTTGTTTTGTCCCAGTTGCAAACATCTTCATGCCTCGAGCTGGGAGCTTCACCAGGCTTCTGTGTAGCGAACATCCACTTCCTTCAAATTGGGAAGCTTGGCCTGTAGAGTAGCAAGAAAGGTCTTTGTCACACGAAAGCCATCCCCTTCTAGAACCTGGCAGTGCTCAGTCCATCCACGTAGATGATGGGGGTCCCTGACATCCTCTCCCTAACCATACTGTGGGCTCCCTGTGGCTCTTGGAGGGCTGGATGACCTTCATCAGAGAACATGGCAGGGAGGATGTGCTCAAAACAGGAGGCGGGGATTACATGCCCTCGCTTCAGATGGCTTTGGGTCTTTGGCTTTGTGGGCCTTTCAAAGGGCCGGGGTTTGAAGCCAACCTCTGCCACCTGCTGGCTGCACAGGTGACTCGGTCTATTAGAGCCTCAGTTTCCTCATGCCCCAGGTTCAAAAGACGGTGGGGATTAAATACTAAATGGAAGGGAAGCCCCAAACACTATCACATGCTCCACAAAAGGGAATTAGTCTGGACTGTCGGGCCAGCTGTATTCGCACATCAGAAACCGTACAGGAGATGATGTAGAACATAGTAAGCCTCTGGCCCTGCCGAGTCAGGGACCCCCTCAGGCCAGACACACTGCTCAACTATCTGGTTCCACCGCTGCTCTCTATCCCTGCTCCCAGACCGTCCTGTGTTCCTCCTTCTTTTACAAACAGGGGTCTTTTTTCTTCAGAAGCGTCCATTGTAGGGAGAGGCGGCTGCTTCCGAAATGGGTGTATCTTGCCTTCCCCACTTTCCTGTACATAGGCCGGTGCTCACACACACACTTCCTCAGGTCTGCTCTGCTGTGCTCAGAAACTCTCCACAGCTCCCCCGCCCCCACAGACAGGACTCCTGCGTGGCTTCCAGGGTGCAAAGGTGCCAGTGTGCTCCGGGGGCCATCTGTGCCTTTCGACCCAGCCCTTCCCTAGCAGGGCACTGACCCTCTGCTGGCCTTGTCTGCTCCTGGAGCTGCTGGCACAGTATGGAGGACAGTATGGCAAGAGGCCGCTGAGTGCCCAGCTCCTTGACCTTCTCCAAGACAGGCTTTTCTGACAAAGCACCCCCCTCCTTCCTCAACCCCATCTCCCTTCCTTCCCCACCTTCATCTCACCAGCAGAGCAGCCCTCCCTGAAGCCACTGCCTCTGAAAAACATCTACTTCCTACCAACAGCCAGAGCACTTTCAAGGCAAAACTCACTGCCCTGCCCAGGTAGACCAGGGTTTTTCCCAACTAGCCCCCACCTATTCCCTCTCTCCCTGGCTACCTCTGCTACGGAGCCAGTTCTGGCCAGCTGCTTCTGCTGTAGGACCTGTGTCTCACTCTCGCCCTCTGCATCTCTGGCTTCTTATCCTCTGGGTCAGCTCCTGCGGCCTCTCAGAGGAAAGCCCCTGCTTGCCACACACCACACAGGCCTCCCTCTGTCCCATCCATCTATTGATGCCCTGTTGGCTTCTCCTTCGCCACTCCTTTTAATCCACCATAATTCTGTGTATTTATCTATCTATCCGCTGGGGTGACTGCCTCTCTGGCAGGAGACCAAGCTCCAGGAGCACAAAGCACTGGCCCGAGGTGACATGATGGGGGCGGATGAGGTGGGAGAATTACCTTCAGGTCTTCATAGGTGTCGGCCGAGAGCTTGGTGCTATTCATATTTAAACTGCAGAGACTCTTCATGGCTGTTCAAGGACAGAGTCAGGTCAGTGAGACCCAGCACGGGTGGCTGTAGGGGTGGGATGGTCCCACTGGGAGGGCTGGCTGCAGGCCCAGCCCCACACAGGAGATGGGCAGGAGGGTCTTGTAGACACACCCAAGCTGGGTGGCCCGGTGGGCACAGAAGGGTTCCTTCAGGCATGAGCTGGTGCGGAGTCTTCATTCTCTTCCGGGCCTCCCTCCCTTCCTGTCCCCCTGTCGTGTCCATTTTCTGTCCTTATCAGCTGGACCAGGCCTGAGCCTTTCCCTGTGAGAACCCTGGAAGCTCTTCCAGAGAAGCACACCTTAACTCTGCCTGTGTCAGCCACACAGGAAACTGATGCCCTTGCCGGCTCCCAGAGATGTTGATGGGGGAAGCTGGTGCAGGGACCAGGGATCTGCAGTTAATCAGGACGCGTTGCCCACCGTGTGACTCCAAGGGGCACATCTGTAGAGACCTGGCTCCGGACCTCATTCCCCGCAACCATTACCTGATCACCTGCTCCTACCTCCCAGGCCATCTAGAATTTGCCAACAGCCTGCTGGGAATGGTGGCCCCTGTTCCCACTGCCCTGCCTGGCTGATCCTAACGATCCATCTTCTCAGACTGACATTGCCTCCTAGGGATGCTTTCTCTGACCCATTCCAGCTGAGTCCAGGGTCCCCTTTACTAAACTAACATCTGAAAATGGGAAAGTTGGACAAATGTATTTTCTCAGGCTTGGTGCCTCTGAGATTATAGTTCAGATCATCAATCAGGGTAGGGGCACAGGAATCCATATCTCTAAGTTCCTTACTTTCCCTTCTATTAGGGCTTCACTTCTCAAACATCGGTGAGCACAGAATTGCCCAGGTTAGAGCTCAGCACCCGACTCAGGAGGTCTGGAGTTCTGGGCCTGTGAATGTGCATTTCTGACCAGCTCCTGGGCAGCTGCCGCTGCTGTTGGGGGCCCGCAGTGGTGCTATCCTAGGAGCATTTTTCCTGAACTCAGTCCCTCAGGGGACTGCGAGTATCAGGAGGGCATGAGCTGACCCCGTGCCCTTTTTCTCTTTAACTATACACACTGTGAGGGCAGAGATATATTAACACAGTGGGACCTCCATAGTTGACTTCCTCCCTACGTTGGCCACCTCAAGTTGACCTCATTTCACGGATCAGACATGCACCCCATGTACGTATCAGTACTGTAGACCTAGTTGACCAGCTACCTATGGAGACCAGTTTTTTTATAGTCCCTTGGTGGTCAACTTACAGAGGGTCCACTGTATTTTCCTTTTATTTTGCTCCCAGCACTCAGATGGTGCCTGGTAGGTGTGTGACAAACACCTGGTGGGTGAACGCGTGAACTCTTGTGTCCCAGTGCTCAGCACAGTGCATGGTGGGAAGGAGGGATGAGTGAAGTGGCCTGAGGTACTCACAGCTCAAGGCCAGCAGGCCAGCGTCGGTGACTGGGGTCTCACACAGGTTCAGCACCTGCAGCATGGTGAGGTGTTCCGACAGGAGCCGCAGCCCGGCGTCTCCAAACTGTGGGGCACAGAAACGCTCAGCTCTCTCCAGGCTACCCTGGAGAATGACGCCAAGGCTGGGGTAGAGGTGGAGGAAGGGGTGAGGGGTGGAGGCCCATGGCCACCAAGCCTTGGGGGCTGGGCTGCTCTTGCATGCTCCAAAGAATCCAACGTGGCCAGGCAAGGAGGCTCTTTGGGAGTTCATTGTACCTCCATCAGGGAGGGATTTGAACTCAGTAACTCCTGAGCTGTGAGACAGCACCTTGGCAGCCGTCTCCTGACAGATGGGACTGTGGGAAGTGTGGGGCTAGGTCTGGAAGCGAGAGGGGGGCTGCTGGGACAGTCCCTGGCTCTCTTCTATAAAGCCAGGGTGGTGGCAGAACCCAGGCCTCACAGGCATGGGGTGAGGACCACATGAGCTATTGGGGCTGAGTGTACACTCAGTAGGCTTGGTGCTGCTGTAGCTGTCACTACAACACCCAGGTTCGCAGGCCACCTCTGCACGCCTGGGCAGTGAGATCCACCTCACGGAGGCAGCTCATGGCAGGGGCTCTCCTGTTACCTGTGTCCCTGCCCTGGGCCTCATGGGGGCCACCATCTCCTCTGACCTGGGGAAGTAGGCGCTGAGCTCTAGGGAGGGTATGTGTGGAAACCTGGGGCTGGGACTTTAGGCTCTGGGCAGAAAGGCCAGACACAGAGTGGGGGGGGGCAGCAAGAAGGGAATGGGGTGCAGGGGAGAGGGTGAAGCGTTGAAGGGTACAGGGAGGGGAGAAGGTTGATGGGTACAGGAAAGGGAGGAGGGTGAGAGGTGCAAGGAGGAAGGAGATGGGTACAGGGAAGAGGGTGAGGGGTGCAGGGGGAGGGTGAGGGGTACAGGAGGAGGTTGAGGGATGGAGGGAGGATGGTGAGGGATGCAGGAGGGAGTTGGGTACAGGGAAGAGGGTGAGGGGTGCAGGGAGGGAGTGCGTGGGAGGATGTACCTGAGTGGACCACAGGTTCAGCTGCTTGAGAGAAGGCAGTTTGATGAGGTGCTCAGCGCAGGCACTGGTTACATTGGTGAAGGCCAAACTGAGGTTCTCCAGGTTTCCGAAGGAGCCAGAGCTCAGCAAACGAGCCAAGTCAGCATCCTGCCAAGAGATGGGCAAGGGGGGTCTCTGGGCAGTCCCAGGCTGTTGGGAGCTCTCAGAGAGCTGCGCCCTGCCACCCCTCTCCTGGTCTCAGGGCACTTATCTCACCCTGCCAGAGCTGCTCCTGGACATCCCCAGGGCTGGGCCAAGGGGACATCAGGGAGGGAGTGACTGCCCCATGCCCAAGATGACAGCCGTCCCGTGCAGAGGAGAAAGCCTTCTTTGCTGTGATTCACACCCTGAGTCACCAACTGGGGTGTTCCAAGGTCACGTTCCTCCCACAGGCTTGTCTATGTGTGACTGGCCACCTCACTCTCTGGGCAGCAGTTTATGCCCATTTCCATATGCAAACTCTGAGACCATACTCAACTCCAGTGGCTGAAGAGATCAGCAAATGCCTGAGCACTAGCCGGTGACCACCCTGAGGGACACATTCCTTCTCCCTTCCAACCCTGAGCATTAGCTGCTACCTGGGTGCTCTGAATGAGGGCTAATTTACCAGCCTCCCTTGCAGCTAAGTAGGCCTCAGATACTAACTCTGGACAGGGAGATATAAGTAGATATGTTAAATGGAACCTCCAGGAAGGCTCTTATGGGGAAGAGTTGTGTTCTACTTTGCCTCTCTGCTGGCTGGAGTGGAGACAAGGTGGCTGGAGCTTGAGCAGCCCCCTTGGTCCATGAGGCAGAAGCCATGTGTTAAGCATAATGGGGTAGCAGAACAGAAGGAAGTAAGATCCCTGACAACCTTGTAAAATGGGAATGGTGAGATCCAAGTACCTCATAGGGTTGTTGAAGACAAAACAAGCTAATAACATTAGCACATAAATACTCAATGTTATTATTGCCATTAACAAAAACTGGTAACATGCTATCATAATAATACCAATAATCTTTATCATATTTTAATCCTTCCTATAATCCCGTTACCTCCTGGAAGAGCTGGCCTGTCAGGTACTAGGGGTCCTTACTGCATCTCCTGTCACCTCCCATACCACCTGCCATACCCCCACAGGGGGCAGCCCGCCCTCTCCCCTCCCCTCACTGAGAGAGCCAACCCACTCACTGTGGACTTGGAGGGCAGTGTCAGCCTGGTGGGCCCACCTTTCCTTTGCTGCAACAGAAAGCAGACTGGTTACTACCCGTACTTTTCCCCAACTTTCCACCCTGCATCCCATCCCTGTAAGCACCACTCAGGGAGCCACCACTGCTCTCTTAGAGGTGGGAGGCAATGTGGTGGTCTTGGTCTCAGGGTTATCAAGGGTTGGGTACTAGTGTTTTATTAGAGAAATGACCCCAAGAAACAGCAGTAGGAGGACAGGGAGGTGAAATATGGAAGGGGATGTTATTGATCCAGCGATTACTGGGGGCAACCAGCACCAAATCCCCTGGGCACTGGGCAGTGACAGAAAAGCCCTATCTCAGAGATTCGGAGCTAGCCCACCAAAAAATGAGATGCTGGGGTATCTACACACCCTCTCCAGGAGTCTGTGGTTGAGGACTGCTCCCAGAGATCAGGGGCATGAATCCCCCTGCTGTCCTGCTGTGCACACCTGTGTGTGCGCAGACAGATAAAGCCCTCTCTGGGCAGAGGTGTGGTGCTGGCATCTGGAAGTCAGGCCTCGAGCACTTTAAAATGCAGGGTCTAAGGGATATGGGGAGGGCAGTGATGGCAAGACAGGATCCAGTCCTGGCCAGGCCGGTGTGAGCCGTGTGACTCCGGGACTCCCTTTGGTCACCTGGGAAGTGGCAGGTGATAATCCTGCCCTACTTGGGTTGGAGGATGCCTAGTGCAGGTGCTAGCTCTGAGCAGCCCTGGGTGGTGGCGCAGGACAGTCCCTGATGGTCGCCACGGACTCACCAGCTCCTTCAGCTCCCGCTGGCGGTCACACAGCTGCTCATACATGCGCTTGCCCACGTCCGTGCTCTCTAGGGTGGAGATGATCTGCAGCTGTGTGTCGTTGTTGTCAATAATGTTGTACTCCAGCATCAAGCACAGGATCTGGGCGGGTGACAGGGCACGTCACGGGCCAGCCTCGGCCCATCAAGCAGCCCACATGCACCCAGGAAAGGGGGTCTGGATGTGAGCTAAGCACACCTGTGCACCTCAAGGGCTGGATTTTGAAAACCTGCCATTCTATTATCCCCTTTCTGCATCCCAGGCTGTGACATTGAGTATATCCATGCCCAGCTTTCTATCACACAGTAGGAACATCGGCACACACGCAGTGACCACAGGCGGGAATGAGGCATACCAGGCAACAGGTCTCTTTCTGTTAGCAGAAAGCCCCCAAAACAAGATGCCCTTTGCTGTCCCCAGTTCTTTCCCCAGTGGCTGCACAGTAGAGGTGGTCTAGAGAAGCCGCCACTGGGCTGGAGCCCTGGGCACACTCACCACAGACTGCCTTGGGGACAGCCTTGTACACTGCACAAACTGGCCTCCTGCCCGGCCACTCTGCTGGACAGCCCTACCTCAGAGACCTCTTCCAATGACTTCTTCATCTTCCTTTTTCTTTTTGAGACAGGGTCTTAAGCTATGTGGCTTAGGCTGGTCTCAAATCCATGAGCTCAAGCGATTCTCTTGCCTCAGTCTCCTGAGAGGCTGGGACTACCGGTGCCACCATGGCTGGCTCCCCTGTGACTTCTTATTCACCAAGGACAGCCCACCTCCCTGCGCCCCTCGGTTCCTTCCATCTGCCTCCTGCCTCTCAGCTCAGCCCTGTCCCACTAGCCCTGAGGCCCCTCACAGGGCAGTGAGGACTAAATCCAAACTCTCTGTCACACCTTCGGGCACCTGGTCGGCTCCTTACCACGTTCAGCAGCATCCCAAAGCCCTGACCTCCGGGCTCGGTGTCTTCCAGGCACCCTGGCCGACACCTAGCCTCTGCACGCCACAAGGCCCCGGCACATGCAGTCCCTGTGGTCAGCTCTGCGCCTGCCTTCCTGCACAGTTCACCCCAGTTCTCAAATCTCCCTGTAACTCTCACTTTCATGAGAAGCTCTGGTGGCTTTAAAACATTCCTGCAAATTCACCGCTGCTCTTTCCCCTGAGGCGAAGTCTAAGCGCCATGGCCCTGGCTGAGGGACAGCCTTGGCGGCTCACTTGTAGAGGGTAGGGCACGGCAGAGGTGATGCCACCTGAGGCCTAAGGCCAAGTTACAAAGGTGATATGGCTTCTGCCTAATTTCTCTCTGGAGAGTTCCTCTGGGAGTCCTAGGCTCCCGGGCACTTTGTGGGGGTACACAGGGAAAGAGCGGGGAGGGGGAACAGTGGTGTGAGGAAACTCGGGGTATAAGCTACTCAGCGGGTGAGCAGACTCCCTGGAGGGGAGAGGGGCTGGGACACCTGTCCTCTTAGGCTAAGGCAGGCACCTGTGGACACGGCCGGACCAGCCCCCCCATCTGCCTGTGGCTGCAGCAGATCCAGGTGAGACCTGCTTGGCTGTGTCAGGCAGACCAGGATCCTGAGCAGAGCAAACGGATGTCCACATTTAGGGGCGGTTTGTTACACAGCAACAGAAACCTCCTTTGATGCTGACCAATAAGCTGGATCAGGGCTGGGTTGGTGTCTCATGCCTGTGATCCCAGCACCTGGGAGGCTGAGGCAGGAAGATCGCTTAAGCTCAGGAGTTTGCGACCAGCCTGAACAAGAGTAAGACCCCATCTCTATTAAAAACAGAATAACTAGTGAGACATTGTGGCAGGCACCCCCAGCTACTAGGGAGACTGAGGCAAGAGGATCTCTTGAGCTCAAGAGTTTGTGGACGCTGAGAGCTGTGATGCCACAGCACTCTACCTAGGGCAACAGAATGAGACTGACTCAAGAAAAGAACAAAAACCAAAGCTGGACTACATCTGAAGCAGATGTGCTGTCTGAGGGAAGCGGTGTCTTCCACCAAGCTGGGGGGGGGGGGGGGGGGGGGGGCCGGGACCGGGCATCCCCTGTCCCCCGCCTGCAACAGCCCCAGGCGCCCACGGGGCCGCAATAAAAAACG